>JAEUBA010000047.1:0-246721 GCA_018257865.1 Stereocaulon alpinum | reverse complement strand
GATATAGGTTTAGGTATACCTTATTAATTAACTTATTAATAGCGTTTTTAGGAACGTAGCTATAAGCTTAAGGTACTACGTCTTCCTTAGTAGTAGAGCTCTTCTAAATACTAGACCCGTTCCCAATCTTAAGAAGATTAATAGTAAAAGCCCTTATATTAGTACGTATAGAATCAGTAAGATTAGGATTATTAAGTTATTCGTTAATAGTTAGGTCTAATTATATAGTATCCTACTAAAACTTAGCCTATTATATATAGGTATTAATAACCTAACTACTAGATCCGCTAGTTACTACTAGTAGGGTTTATTAAAAATTACCGTAGAAGTAGATAACCTTACCCCTAAACTACGCCCCCTTATTACTATAGATATCTTAAAGGCTTCGGCTTATAGCCTCTATATTATACCTACTCTATATAGGCGACTTATCCTAAAAGATTACTTAAGCTTACTTTATAAGCTCCGTAAGGTTTATCCCTTTCTTAATCCTATATAAAGAAGTAGCGTCCGAATCTAGTAGTATCTTAAATTAGGAGTAGGTAGTATAGCTACCTTAGAGGAGCGTTACTACTATACCTAAGGATACTATAACTAAAGCTACTTTTCGTTTAAGGCGTACTTTCTTTATTATAATATTCTTAACGAAGGTCTTACTAGTACCCCTAGCGCCGTTAAGAAAGAATAGGGTACTAGGGGCTCTATACTTATTATCTGTATTTATATTAATAGCGTCTATAATCCGGTTAACGGCGTAGCTTTAATTAGGATTAAGCTTACTCTATAAGAACTCGATATCCTTAAGGCTAATATTATAGGATATCTCTTCGCGTAAGAGCTAATTAGGAATATCGCTTATACTATTAAAGTTAATAGTAGGAATTAGTAGATTATATTAAGCTAAATCCTCTATACGCTTTAGAGTAGAGGTATATTCTAACTAACTATTAATAAGGTAGAGTATATACTGCTTAGTATATATAGTCTCTTTACTAGCTAGTATCTAAAGCGTCTAAAATTCCCGTTATAAGACGCGTATATAATTAGATAATATATACTCTTTATATTTATCTTATAATACTAGAGCGTCTATTAGTTAGAGCTTAAGTAATACTATAACGAATAAGCTCTATAGTCTATAACCCCCCTAAAAGTCCTTACCCTTATCTAAGATCTCGTTAGTATACTTATTATTTTTAGTTAGCCTAAGCTTTATATAGGCTTCTTTCTATTCTATTATATAGCCGTTAATTATACGTAGGTTATTAAAAGACGTAGTACCCTTATAATAATATAGGAGTAGTTATAAATAATATAAATCCTTACTCTTAGGGCTAATAAAGTATATACGCTTAAGGGCTTCGCCTTTTTTACGAACCTTCTACCGCTTAGATTACTTAATCTAGGTAAAATACTTTAGAAAGTTAGTATATAGGTAATCTAGCGGGTTCTTTTTAACTATAAGCCGCCTACTATTCTTCTTCCTAAAAGGTAGTAGCTAGCCTTAATTAAGGGCTTCCTTAGCGATCTAATTTATCTTAAAGTACTTAGTTAAGGTAGTTCTACGTAGCTTTTTATTATCTATAAGCTTCTATTTAGTAGTATTATTTACAGCCTTATCTTCGCCTAGATTAAATAAGATATATTATTAATCTAGTAGATAGATCTATAAGCGCTCTATATAAGGCTTTATTATACTTATACTAAATAATAATAGCTTCTATACGGCCTCTACGGAGCTAATCTAGCGAGCTAAATAGTACTTAGTAATCTTATCTACCCCCTTACCTTATTACCTAAGCTGCCCTAAAGGAGTAGGGTTATTATTATAGTACTTACTATATTAAGTTAGGGTAATATCAGCCCGATCTAAGCCCTTATAGACATATTTATATAGATAGAAAACCGACTTAATAGAGCTATAGATCTTAATATTAATATAGCTACTATATTTCTTTAATAAATAGGGATTATACGGAATAACCTATCTATTATTAATATTTATATTTTCGAGAGGCTCCGTAAATAGACGTTTATACTAAGGGTAGCTCCTATTAGGGGCGAACTTAGTCTAGTTATAAAAATCCTTAGGGAAGCTCTTACTATAATAATTCTTCTCTTTACTATAGTATATATTATTAGGGTTGCTAGTATAGCGATTATAGACTATATACTATAGAACTAACTTATAGAGCTTCTTATCAGCTCCTTTATTAGATATAAATACTTAGACGACGCTATTAATATCTTTAATAGTATAAATCTAATCCTCTTCCTATATAATTAATAAAATATAGGCGTATAGCAGTCCTCGCTTTTAAAACTTAATTATAAAGTAATAAGTAATATTAATACTAAGTATATAAAGCTTAAGGAGGTCGTATATAAGCTTATTAAGCTTCTACTTAAATATATAGGCTATTAGATTATAACGGTACTCTTATATCTAGCTAGGCTTTAGTAGATTTTAAATATCAGGCTACTTAGGATTATACGTAAAGGTAATAAAGTACTTAGGTTTACCCCTTTTCTAAACGATCGTTATTATATCTTATATCTTCGCCTTTATATATTATAGGCTTCCTAGTATTATAGCTAGTAGTATAGTTACTTTAGACCTAAAATTCTTAAGAGAGATACTAGGGTTAGTACTAGTAAGCCTATTTATAAGCCCTAAGTAGTAGTCGGCTTAGATAGTTTACTAATTTCGCTTATACTAATTTAGATTATTTATCTTAATTAAAGCTTAGATATCGGTAACCTAGTAACTAAAAAGACGCCCCCTATCTAGTATATAACTAAAGTAAGGTAAACGGATCTATAGTATAATTAGATTTAGAAGGAAGATATTCCGACCTAGAAATATTATAATCTAACTTAGGGTAATAAAAGATACTTACCTATATCTACTTTATATAAAACTAACGCCTTATTAATTATATAGATCCTCTATACCCTTAAGGTATATTATCGCTATTAGTATTAAGGTTATTTTCTTACTCTAAGTTATTACTACTATCTTCTTACTCTGGATCCTCCGAAAACTGGAAGTTATAGCGAGATAGTATACCAGCGGTATAATTACGCTACGATATATATAATAGATAATCGCTAGGAAGCTATCGACCGGCTAATAGGATATAATTATACTATAACTACTCGCTAAATAGGAATAGTAAGATATACCGTAGAGCTATATAAGAAGGATACTACTTTAGGATTATTATAAGACCCCCCTCTTTAGTTTCTATACGGATATTACGTTTAATACAACCCTTTTTCCTATTAGTAGGTATAATTATAATACGGGCGACCTTAGTAGATATAGGGCGATTATATATACCCCTATTTTAATATTTTAGATTAAGCTGCTAAATACGTATACTTATTATCTTAATTAGATATCTTTCCTTATCCTCCTTTATACGATCGAAGTAAGTCTTAAAACCTTAAGTATATAGATTAATAGTATATAGGATATACTATAGCTAAGTAAGGGTAGCTAGATCTATACCCCCTAAATAGTATTACTAAGTATCTAGTTACTCCTATATACCGTCTAGGGTATAGATTTAAGCAAACTTCGCCCGTTCGCTATTATCTAGTATAAGAGGCCCTATATAATAGTAGACTAACCCCTAGATTCGGAACGTAGTACGGCCTATATTAAAGTCGATATTATTAGCTACCTTACTAGTAAAGGAGAGGCTATTATTATAGCTAATAATATTTTAAATAAACTCTTTACTATAAGTAGTCCTACAGCGTATAGGGTACCTATCTACTAGGATATCTTTAATTTTATAGAGTAAGTTATTTATTTTACGCGCTATAAGCTTACGGTCCTTTTCCGGTCTATTAGGTAATAGATCAACCTCTTCCAGCTTATATAATTAATTAGGCGGTAGCTAATTATTCTTCCTATTATTATAGTATAGCTACTAATTATAGGGCCTACATTCTATAGGCTAAGATTAAGTAGTATAGTAGGAGTAGGTATTAGATATATTATAGAAACCTTTATTAATTATAAAGAGCTTTATATCTTTAGCCGTAGTTAGGTCCCTATATAACTAGAATATAGCCCTATTCCTTAGCTAATATAAGCTACGCTAGCGACTAGGGTAGTCTAGGCTATAATCTTCTATAGTTCGTTCCTAGTAGGCGTAGTAGCGTAGAGTGCGCTTAGAGTATACTAGTTTAGGTAGGGGAATAATTAAGTTAATATCTATAAACTTAGTAGGCGCTAACTTAGTAATATCTTCTAGAGTAGGAGCTAGTAAGGGACTCTTTACGAGATTACTACCTATAAATATAAGTTAACAGGGTTGTAATTACGCTGTATTATAGTATAGCTATTAATATAAGAATTATAGTAAGGCTCCTAGAACGGCCTACTTAGTAAATACCTAAGCACTGCGGTCTCCCCTATAGTATTAACTATATCCTCCCTTATAGTATTAATTGCCTAAGTAGCTGCTATAGTATTTTTAGGTCTACTACGCCTAACCCCTATACTCTTATAAGTCTTCTTCCTCTTATTGCTAGCGGTATTCGGGTTAAGCTCCGTAAGGGCTAGTCGTTTAGTAGAGGAGCGAAAGGAGGTAGTAGTATAATTATAGCGATAGTTAAGGTTATAAAGACGGTAAGTATATATAGTAAGACGTATATCCTTAGGAGGAGCGATATTATCTATAAGCTATCTATTATATATGATTTATATATAGATAAGGTAGTAGAGAGAAAAAAAAAAGAAGAAAGTACTAGTAAATAAAATAGACGCGGGAGTAGGGGCGCTAAGATATAGGATTTTAGTATATATATACTATATATTTAAGTATAATATTTGCGTATATAGGCTAATTTGAAAGATTTTTGGTATATTAGAATCCTTAAGAGCTTACGTATCTTTTAAATTACCTAACTATTTATTATACGTACTATACGTTAAGTGCGTAAAGTACTTAGAATATTAATATTCGTGCTAGGCCCAGATAGGAAATTAGGGGACTTATCTTAAGATATATTAGATCGCTTAGCACGGGTGATCTTCAGGGTCCTAATTACCGATTTTCTATTATAGTAAGAAAGATTACCCTTAGGAACTACCGGTATAGTCTGTATAAAGTCTCCCCCTATAATTACCGGTATACTACTAAATAGATTATTATTCTTATAGATATCGTATAGGGTGGTATTTACTGCAGTAAAGTTACTCTTATTCTATATAGGTACCTTATCCTAGATAATTAGAGTCGTACGGCGAATCAGCTGGGCCGTATTAGACTATACTAGAATATAATAGGTAGACGTATTATCGCAGTTGATTAGGATCTTAAAACGGGAATATAAGGTACGGCTACTAGGTAGTAAGATTGCTATAATACCTATAGAAGTAACGTATAGAATAATATATTCTTAGGCGCGGAAGTAGTAATATAATACCTTATATAGAAAAGTTTTGCTAGTACCCGTAGTACCGTAGACGAAAAAGTGCGTAGATTAAGGGGTTATAGTAATAGCTGTAATAATTATATCGAAAGCGTAACGTTACTCAATATTTAATTACGGAATAGTATAATTACGGAATAATACCTACTCCGTAATATTATAGCTTAGCTTAGACGTGATGAGGAAAGGGTAAGTATACGTAGACTAAGGTAGAATTAGTATAGGTAAGTTATAATCCGTAAGTTTTCTTCCCTAATTATATAACTATTCAGCAATTAGAAATAACCTATAGTTAAGGTATATATCTAGGGAATCAGCTGGTACTGATAGGTAATTATAAGTAATACGACGTAGTAAATTATCGTATAGATCTAAATAGAAACGTTCCTAAAGTTTTAAAGGTTCGCTTAAATTACCGTTAATTAGTATAGTTACGAATAGAGAATATAACGCCTAACCGGTAGAAAAGTATTTCGACTCGTTAAAGTATTAAAACTATTCGCTATTATCGTCTAGAAGACCTAACGTAATATAAGTAGCCTAGAAGGTTAGGTATAAAATAGTATTAATAGTACGAATAGCCGTAAAACTAGTAGGCCCTTAGATAACCGTAAGTAGTATACGTAAGTAAAAACGCTCGCCCTATACTAGTCCGTAATAATATATCCGGCTAATTATACGGCCCTATTACTAAGGTATCTAGCGCCGTTTACCTTTCTTACTATAGTAGACGTAATACTCCGGGAAATTATAGTATAGAAGGTAGCGGCTATTAGTATATTTAGTATTATACTATAAAAAGCTGGTGAGGGTTATCTTAGCTTCTTTAAGGACCTATATAAGGTCGATAATATCCTTACGGAAATATACCTACTACTCGTTAGGAAGGTATAGTACTAATCGAATTACCAGCAGATCTTTATTATAATTACGGAACTCGAATAGGTTCTACGCAGCCTAGTATAGACTAATATAACGACTATTAAGATACCGTACAATTTCGTTATATTCGTCGGCGAGCTTTAAAGTCGTACGGTCTATACCTTTATATATATATTTATATATATACTTAATAGCACTAACCGATACGTATACCTCTATATTAATATATATAGAGTATTTGCGAGTTAGCTAGGGATTATATAGAACTATTTAGCAGTTATCTAGTACTACGTCCTAACCGTTTACTTTTTTAATCTAGGTGCGACTATTATTATAGTAATAGTACTAAGGGTAACTATCTTCCGTAATAGATATTTTAGGCTGAAAACTCCTTAGAAACTTTTTGGAATAGATCTACCTAAAGCTGTCTAGGTACTTAACTATATAGGGCGACTTTAGGTTCTACTGCCTATAAGGGCTATAGGTTATTTAATCCTAGATAATTTACTGTAATAATCTATTAAGATCGATCGTAGGATTAGGTAGCTCTGCGTAGACTAGGTTATTAATACGGCCTTAGTATAGAAAGTTATCGTCTTAATAGAGAAAGAGGAGGATATATATATAGGGTAGGCCTTATTTCTAATACTTAATTATCTATATAATCCTAAGATATCGTCCGAACTAATCTTTAAGGTCCTATATTAAAGCGGACTATTTCGTATAGAAGACGCGCGCTATTAGGTCTACGCGATTAGCAGCGGTTTAATTATTAAAGGCTGCAGCCTAAAGCTTAGGCTAGTGCGGATTTACCGTTATCGTTATAAAAAATATAGCTTTTCCGAAATAGCGTTAGATCGCTAGGGAGTCCTAGTAATTTTAGGCTATAGATCTATCCCCTCTACTAAAGCTAGATAGTAGAATTATACGTCGCCTAAGCGTCTCTATATAGCTATTACTAGCTAGTAGAGTATTAGAAACGCCCTAATATAAATCGCTACGGATAGTTTCCTAGTATCTGCGATAGAAATCTAGAGTTTGCTAATTAATAACTGTATAGTAATTAACTAAATATTACTAAAATAAACTGCCGGCCCGCAGTATAGTAGAGTACTAATTAGGATAGGAAAAGAGATAGTAGTATAACTATATACGCTCTAAGTAACGTATAATAATTATAACTATATACGCTCTAAGTAACGTATAATAATATAGGTGTTATTATTATTACGGAGGCGTAAGGCCTAGTACTAACCTATATTCCCTTACGGAAAAAGGAGAACGTAGTATAAAGGAAAGTACGCAGCGTTACTATAGTTAATAGTATAGAAGTAGGGTTCTTTACTATCCTTACGCTATTCTATAATAACGATATCCTAAAAGCTACGGTCCTCGTACTTATCCGGAATAAAGGCTGTAACCTCTAATATAGTAGGTAGATTTATACGTCTCTTATTAGATCCAGCCTCTATAACTAATTAAAGGTAAGGATTAAGGATAATCTATATTAGGCCTATACGGGCCTAGGCGCGCTCAATTTATTCCCGTATAGTAGCGTATATATTAATAAAAGGATTCCTATAGGAACGTATTATATTATCTAAGTTTTAAAGTAGTAGCTGCTAGAGATTAGGGTAACTATAAAGCTAAGACGTTACTACAGCGGTCGGATTATAAAAGTATAGTTAAGTAAAAGAAGGTATTACCTGCGTACTAGGATATAGCGGCCCTTATAGGTAGTAAAGTTCGCTATAAATAGTAAACGATTAGATTCCTATACAGCCTTATAAACGCGTATCCTGCTAGTATTTATAGGACGTAAATGTCAGCGCGTTATTATAACTACGAATATACTTTAGGAAATACTTAGACTGTAGTATAGTACCTTATAATAATTCGTATAGAAGTTCTAGCAGTTTAGGCGGAGGAGGTAGTAATCTATTACCCTTTAAATAGTAGGTGGTATATAGTATAGGTCCTTACTTAGCCTCTACCTTCTAGTATAAAGCGGAACAGATCCTATACTATTCAGCTATCAGACCTAACGTATATATATCAGCCGTATAGTTTGATATCAGGCCTTTTAATAGCGGAGGAGGAGGACGTATAGGAATAGTAGGAAGAAGAGAAGGACGTAGTAGTATTATATAGACTAGCTGTAAAGTAGGAAGGGTACGAGAGGTCGCTATATATTAATATTTAGATTAACGCGTTAGTTGTAGAACCGTATTAGGGTTAAGATCTATAAGAGGACGTCGCCGCTTTAAAGCCTATAGGAAAGAATTAGTAAAGGTTTATATAGGAAAGGTACTGATTTAGAATATACTTAGTAACGGTAGCAAAGTCTGAGAAGAGACTAATTAGGGGCCAAAAAGTTAGTAATAGGTTTAGTATAGGCGTATTTAGAATAGGTCTGCTAGGATATAGTATAGTATAGGACTATATAGAGATATATAGAAGGATATAAATAGGTAAGGAAGCTATATAAAGGTAGTAAGGAAGGTATAATAATATATATAGGTAAACAAAAAAATTTGATAGTTAAGTTACGTAAGGTAATATCCTTAGCGATAAATTATAGCTTATTACGGGCTAGCCTTTCGTTACTTACTAGTCCTTTGTTACTTGCTAGTGTTTATACACCTTAGCGTTAATCTAACGCTAGGCCCCTTTGGCCTTAGCGCCTACTAAGCCGCGTCCCTAATATATTATATATACGCTCTATATATATAGCTTTCCTTCCTTAGATTTATTCTCCTAGTCTAATAATACCCCTATTAACTCGCTCTAGGCCGGCCCCTAATATTAGAATAAATCTTATAACTTACCCCTACCCTCGTGAGTATATTAGCGAGGTTAAATAAATAATATAAACCTACTTAGTGTTCGACCCTACTAAGGTAATAGAAGAAACTAAATAACCCGCTAGAGGCGAAGACTATAAGGAGTAGTTACCAGCAGACGAAGCCGTTAGGACGGTACTTTAAAGCTAAAGAGGTACCGGCCTATAAACTATTAATAATCGAAAGAGGCTGCGGCCTACTACTATAATATTACTAGTACTAGCGGGTATTAAAGAAAATTTCTATAAACCTAATAATACGATTCTAATCCTACTATAGTAACCCTACTTACCTAAATACTAAGTACCTTAGTCTTCGTCCCTCTACCTACCTATCCACCCTACCTAAATTCGCTACCGTATACTTATATACTATCTTATAAGAGTATATACTAAAGTATACCTCCTAACCGTCTAGAATTCTTATCTAAGAGCTAATCCCTAGTACCTATACCCTCTCCTTTAGATCCTAACGACCCCCTACCCTTAATCGAAACTTCTAAGCTAGAAGATATAGAGGACTTAAGCTCTAAGGAAGCTACTAAAAAAATAGTTACTATACCCCCTCCGCTAACTACTAATATAGGTAATACGCTAGCCTTTACTAAAGCTTAGACTGCCTTTATAACGACTACTATCTAAGCTGCCGTAGCAGCGGCCCTTATAGCGAATACCCTCCCGCCTACGCCTCCTAATCCTTAACGTTAGTAGAGAGCCCTTACTACTAATCTCTAGCTATTAATAGACTATTACCTTCCTAAGCCTACCTCTAGTAGCTCTCCCGTTAATCTATCTAAAATTAAGTATCCCTATAATCGTTTCAGTAATTATAAGGGTGAGGTTAAGTATAATTTATAGAAGATAGTAATAAAGCTATTTATTAAGGAATACCCTACTAACTTTTAGGAAGAATTAAAGTAAGTCTCTACCTACTTTAAGTACTCCTCCAGCGAAGCTTAAACCTTAATCCTTTAGTATATAGATCCTAATTATATAAGCCCTACTAGGAATACCTCTAATATCTTAAAGATACTAGACTAGCGTTTTTTTAATTATAACTATATCTAGTCTACCCGCCTTATATATTATAAGCTCGAAATAGGATTAATAACCTATAATAATTTCCAGATTAAATTTACTTAGCTCGTAATTATAGGAAAAATTGATACGAAGCGCTAGTTTAAGGATCTATATAAGAAAATCTCCCCCACCCTAAAAAGGGATATCCGTACTAAGAAATATAAGATAAATAAGGACTATACTACCCTTAACGAGTTCCTCGCAGTCGCTAATTAGGAGATATATAATATTAGAGCTAAAGAAGCTGCTATAAAGCCTTATATAAATACTAACCCTTATAGTATCCTTAAGATAAGGAGCTAGCGAGCCCCTTCGCCTACTCTAATCCCTTATATAGACCGCTAAGTTACCTTTAGAGGTATAACTACCCGCTCCCTATCTAATACCTATAAAGAGGAATATTATAAGGAGGAGCGTCCTATATCGAAGGATAAGCTAAAGTATTTTTACTATAATAAGGAAGGCTACTTCGCTACTAAATACCTTAAGCGTCTCTATAAAGCAGTATAAGAAGTCGCTAGCGAAGACGAGGACGTTAGAAATACTAGAGAAGTTAAGGAGTTATTAGATTCGGAAAACTAGCTATCCTTAGGGAAGTCGCCCCTAAGGACCTACTATTCTTATTATCCGTAGAATTCTATAATCCCTTTAGCAGGCGTTTATTTATATATCCTATTACCTTAATAGCTTAGGATAAGGAATATAAATTAAAAGCTCTTACTAATACTAGTACTACTATATACTTATTTATTAATAAAAAAGAAGCGTAAATTCTTTCCGATACCCTTAATATTATCCCTATTCCCCTTTCTAAACCCCGATACCTTTACGGATATAATAGTAAAATAAGAAGGAAGCCTATTACCTATATAATCTACCCTTCTATATAAGTTAGCGATTATATAGAGTCTACCGTACCTATATTTATTACTAACTTAGGTAATTAATATATTATCCTTAGTAAGCCGTAGATAAATAAGTATAAGGTCCTACTAGATATAGTAGATAATCGTATTATCTTTATACTAAGGCGTTACGACTATACTAGTATACCTACGCCTAAGCCGCCTACCTCTAGTCTAGGAGTTATAGCTAAATTAACTTCCTTAAAGTTAGTAAAGCCTACTAAGATCGCTGTGGTAAAACCTAAGCTAAAGAAGGTTAGTACTACTTAGCTTACTCCTCCCCCGCCTAAAGAAAATAAGGCGTTAGATATTAGTTAAATTAGTATAGTAGCCTTCCACCTACTAGCCTAAAACCTAAAGAAGTACTAAGTTTAGTACTTCTCTATAACCCTAGCGGGAATAGAATATAAACTAAGAAAAGATATCCCTATAGAAGTAATACGCGAGACTACTATCTAGACTAAGGATAATATTAAGAAGAAGCTCCTAAAAGAGTACTATAACTTAATTAATATCTTCGATAAAGATAAGGTAAAGATACTCCCTCTATATTAACTATATAATTATAAGATTAAATTAGAGCTAGGGAAGAAGCTACTATAGAGCCGACTATACCTAATATCTAGCTTTAAGCTATAAAAGGTGAAAGAATACCTTAAAGAGAATCTAAAGAAGGGCTTTATCTTACTAAGTACCGCTCCGTATACGTCCCCTATACTATTTATATAGAAGAAGGATAGTAGCTTAAGATTCTACGTAGACTACCGTAGACTTAATACTATTATAATTCGGAACCGCTATCTAATCCTATTAATTAAAGAAGCCTTAGCTTATATAGTAGGTTATAAGTACCTTACTAAGCTTAATATTATTACTATATTTAATAAGCTTAGAATATATCTAGATAGTAAGGACTATACCACCTTTACTACTTCTTTCGGAGCGTTTAAATACTATATATTACCTTTCGGACTAACCGGAGGCCCTGCCTCCTACTAGTAATATATAAACGATACCTTATTTAAGTATCTTAACAACTTTTACTAAGTATACTTAGATAATATCCTAATTTATAGTAAGACTAAAAAGGAATACTAAAAGTATATTAGAAAGGTCTTTATACGACTACGCGAAGCAGGCCTTTAGGTAGATATTAATAAATACGAATTCTATATATAAGAGACGAAGTTTTTGGGATTAATAGTATCTACTAGTAGACTGAGAATAGACCCTAATAAGGTTAAAGTAGTCGCTAACTAAGAAGCCCCTACCTACCTAAAGGAGGTATAAGTATTCGTTAGCTTCTATAACTTCTACTATTAATTTATTAAGGACTTCTTAAAGACGGTAAAACTACTAGTAGCGCTTACTAAAAAAGATTACCCGTTCTGTTAGTCTAAAGTATATTAATTAGCCTTTAAAGAGATAAAGGATTTAGTAACTAGTACCTTAGTACTAAGGTACTATAAAAGATCTTAACTAGCGGTGCTAGAGACAGACTCCTTAGACTATATTAATAGTAGAGTATTATCGCAAGCGGATGATAATAGAGTACTGTACCTAGTAGTATTCTATAGCAAGAACTTACTACTAGTAGAATATAATTATAAGATCTATAATAAGGAACTGCTAGTAATAGTCCGCTACCTAGAGTATTAGCGTCCTAAACTTAAGTTAACTAATATCCTAATTTAGATCTTCACTAATTATAAAAGCTTAGAGTACTTTATATAGATAAAGGAGCTAACTCAACGTTAAGTAAGATAGGCTGAGAAGTTAGTAGACTATAACTTTAAGATTATATACCGCACTAGGAAGTTAAATAGGAAAGTAGATACCCTAACTAAGTTACCTAACTTAGTGCCTACGGATAAGGACGACTTATATCTAAAGTACTAGTATTATATACTACTATTACCTAAGTGTTTCTAAGGCTATAATCTAACCTTCTTAGTTAAGGAGGGGGGTGAGCCTACGGAGGAGTAAATTAACGTACTAACAGACGAGGACTTACCTCTCTACGCTAGAATTATATTAGCAAATTAGGACGATAAGGACTATACGTAGGTGTAAGAGGCTATTAAGAAGAATCCTACTTAGATCTTTAAGGGTATTAACCTAAGGTACTACTCCTAACGCTATTATACCCTCTTCTATAAAGAACGCCTTTAGGTCCCCGCTTTACCAGAACTCTATATTAAACTTATAAAGGAAAGCTATAATCTCCCTGTAAGCGGTCACCTAGGAAGGGACCGTATACTAGAGATTCTAAAGCATTAATTCTACTAGCTAGGTATAAAAGAGGAAGTAGTACGCTATATCCGTAACTACTATATATATTAAAGAAGTAAAGTACTAAGAGATTAGTATAATAGACTCCTATAACCCCTACCGACTCCGGAATAGCGTTAGTAGGATATCTTAATAAACTTTATCACCGGTCTCCTAATATCTAATAATCGCAACGCTGTTTATATACTAGTAGATCGCCTTACTAAGGAACGGCACTACGCCCTATATATAGCTACGGACGAAGGAACCTCTATAGAGGCTATAGTAGATATCTTACTTAACTACGTCTTCCGTACCTACGGTCTGCCTAATTTAATAGTATTAGATTAAGGCCTATAGTTTATCTTATTAGTATAGAAGGCCTTATATAAGCGGTTGCGAATTAAAGTAAAGCTGTCTACAGCGTTCTACCTAGAAACTAATAGATAAACCGAAAGGGCTAATTAGGATATCGAGCGATAATTAAGGATATTGATTGATTGATTGATTTATACGCCTATTCTAGTATCTATATATACTAATGAGGGTGTTCTCTTACATTATTAGGAAATCTAGGGGGGGTTAAAGGCCCTCTAGACGCGAAAGAAACCTTTCTAGAGTCGCCCCTTCTAGCTAAAAACTTTCGCTTATCAGCTTACTTATCGTCCTACTCCGCCTATCCGACCTCGCCGCTAGGCTCTATAACACCGGTAATAATAATCTCCGCTACCCTAATAGGCCCTATAATACTCCGGTAGCTCCGCCGCCTTTAGCTTCTACTTACGCTTAGGCTTCTTTATCTTTAGGGTTTTTGTTACCGGTTCTACTCCGATAGGGAGTTTGGACTGGGAGAGCTGTTCCCTAGCAAGTCGATACTGCGTTAGGAATCCTAACCTAACCATAATTAAGGATATACTACTCCTATATATAGGATAATTGGTTGCGTTAGCTACCTATCGCTAAATTTGCTAATAATAACTGTTAACCCGGTAACTGTGGGCGCAGTTACCGCTGAACCCCTAAGGGCAAAACTCAAAATGTTCGGTGCTTGCTAGGGCGACACTATTAGACTGTATATAGCTTAGTGGTCCGGGGGTGCAGTATACCCTAGAGCCCTGATAATTATCCCCCCCCTAGGGCGACGTCCACGGCGCCTAATAGGGTAGAAAAACATTGTTCCCCTATAACGAGCCCGAATATTCGGTGCAAGTCGGGTCGCAAGGCCCCCGAAGGGCGCCCCACTAGAATCATTCGTGCCCGAAGGACTTAGCGAAATGATAAGTCGAAGCCCGTAAAGGATACTTCTAGTTAGCGGCCTCCCTGAAGGACGCTTCCGCTAGGTAGTAGGCCCCCGAAGGGCGCCCCTACCGGAATATTCGTGCCCGAAGGACTTAGCGAAATAATAAGTCGAAGCCCGTAAAGGATACTTCTAGTTAGCGGCCTCCCTGAAGGACGCTTCCGCTAGGTAGTAGGCCCCCGAAGGGCGCCCCTACCGGAATATTCGTGCCCGAAGGACTTAGCGAATTGATTATTTATGCCTGTAGGACTTAGCGAATAGCGTAATTAAAGCCCCCGCAGGGTACTCCGTAATAGGCCCCCGAAGGGTGCCTCCCCTAGCGAAAATTTGATGCCACGGGCTGCGCGCCGAAGCAGTGCAGCGGGGTTAGGAGGGCGGGAACCCTATTAGGTCGCTTAGCAGCTAATTACAGCCGCGCTCCCTGAAAAAATCCCTTAGAAATTACCCCCTCGACGGTATTAAACCCCGGACCTTTATGATTCGGGTTAAGATTATCGAGCTTTATCGCACCGAACATACTTATCAACCCAGTAACTATAGGCGCAGTTACCGCTGAACCCCTAAGGGCAAAACTCAAAATGTTCGGTGCTTGCCAGGGCGACACTATTAGACTGTATATAGCTTAGTGGTCCGGGGGTGTAGTATACCCCGGAGCCCTAACAATAACGCTGTCGCTAACGCTACTAGTATATCTCCTTTCTTCGCTAATAAAGGCTTCTATCCCCGTATATCTTTCTCGCCGCTAATAGAGCCTAGCCCCTCCGCCTAAGAAAGGACGTAGGCTGCTAAGGCTAATAATATTACGGATAAAATAGTAGATATATTAGAATTTATTAAGGAATAGTCCGCCTAGAGCTGTAAAAGGATAATAGACTAGGCGAATCGCTACCGATTTAATATATCCTATAAAGTAGGAGATTTAGTCTTTCTATCTAGTAGGAATATTACTACAGCACAGCTAAGTAAGAAGCTAGATAATAAGATACTAGGGCTATTTAAAGTTATAGAGAAAGTAGGATATTCCTACCGCCTAGAGCTCCTAGTAAGTATACGGATCTATAATATATTCTACCTTAGCCTATTATGTAAGGCTGTAAGCGATCCCCTACTTAGATAACGCGCTGAACCGCTAGGGCCGGTAATTGTCGATAATAAAGAGGAGTAGGAACTAGATAAGATATTAGACGCCTAATAGATAGGTAAGAACCGCCGGCTGTAGTTCTACGTCTAGTAGAAAGGCGAAGCGAAACCTAACCGTTAATAGTATAATACGGATAGTAATAAATTCGAAAACGTAGCTAATATTATCGCAGATTTCTATCGCTGCTACCCTAGAAAGCCTAGTAGTCCCAGCTAATAGGAAACTACTTATATATATTAGGGTCGATACTTTCTTAAGGGGGGAGGTGATATTACGGGCTAGCCTTTCGTTACTTACTAGTCCTTTGTTACTTGCTAGTATTTATATACCTTAGCGTTAATCTAACGCTAGGCCCCTTTGGCCTTAGCGCCTACTAAGCCGCGTCCCTAATATATTATATACACGCTCTATATATATAGCTTTCCTTCCTTAGATTTATTCTCCTAGTCTAATAACACCCCTATTAACTCGCTCTAGGCCGGCCCCTGACATAGCTAATCATTCGGGCAAACCTTAAAGTCGTCCAATATTATATAGAGATAACACTTGTTTGTTAGATAACAAGTGCTGCGTGCGCGACCCATGTACAGTGATGATGACTCAGCATGCCAAGGTGCCAAGGCTGAGTGATCCTTGGCATGCAGGCCACTTCCAACACCACCAATCCCCAAACTTTCCCACTGTCGGAATAACGTCGCTCCGCTCCGCAACTAGCGGCTTGGCGCCAACTCCTAGATAAAACACCATAGCTTAGCTAGCTAGATTTAAGACAATCCCCAGTTTACCAAGCCCAATAGACACCCTGCCAATCAGGTTGTCCGGGGCAGGTAATAGGGGATCAAGCTACCTACTAATCGGTACTACCTAGCAAGAGGGTGTACCGACACCCACCAAAAGTCCCTGACCCCATCCTATCACCAGCGTCCCCTATTCTCCTTCGCCTTTTTCCACTTAGCATTCGAATACTCATAGACATACCCCACCGTCTCTCCCGTCCCTGGCGGCAACAATCAACCCATACGCACCCGCACCCGCAGTCGCTGACCCTATTACGAAAGCCTGGCGCTTGTATACGCTGCCGGGAATGTGGGATGTTTGGATTGCGGCGCTCGTTGCTGGGGATGTCGCAATGGAGATTCTTGCTAGGGTTGAGGGGGTTTGTAGTGGTCTTGTAATTTTCGAAACTACAACATACTCTGCAATAACGCGGTAAGGTTTTGAATGCTTCTTTTAGCTGTCTGAGAACACGTAAAGGGGGTGAGTAATGGGTCTAACGCGTCTTGTTCTCCATTGAACAGACTCATGTGCTTCTTTCATACCGTTGGAGAGTCGCTAGCGTTATCTATTTATTCCTCCGTTCTGAAGACGCTCGAAGCGTGTATTCTGCACTCCTATCTGCTTTGTCTAGAGACAATGAAAGCATACGAACAAAGCAAGCAAGGATTCGCAGCGACAGTGTTTCGAGTGCTGTTTCCGACAAGAGCACTGGGTTGAGGAACAAAGAATAGAAAAAGGCCGAGGGCGCGCTGGTTGGGTATATTGGGCGATAGCTTTAAAACGAGACTGGGTCATCATTGGAATGAGATCCGATGCACTTCTTCGTGCGACAAAATCTTCACTGGTGCGTAGAGTGTTCGATAAACGGTAATATTTTGTAGATCATTGGCGAGAGCGTACCAACTACCGTGGGGTGTTGACGCCTCCAAGTGTGCTTTGCGTTACCTTGCGACGAAGAAAGACAATCGGAGTAGGATTTGCTTCACAGAAACGTAATTGATGATAGTTCTAAGGGTTTTAACATGCGGAAGGAGATCTAAAAGCTGCTCTGTTCGGAAGAGAAGCCATTCTCTATATGGTACGGATTACTCGGCAAAGTCCTTGATCTACGTGAATGAAGTTGTTATAAGCGAGTTAAAGGAGAAGGTCGGGACTGGCTAGCTGCATGACGTAGATACTTCGTTCCAGTAGTCTCTAATCCAGATCGTGATGGATTGAGAAGTGTATAATTGGATGGGATAGCTGCAATCTCTTTCCAGTATGTGTGTTGCTGATGTGAATCATGTCTTGCGGTGCTTTGCTGTTGATGTTGGTCCGCAGAGGTTGCTCTCCCTCCGCTGTAAGCGGCCAGCAAGACGTCATGCTCTATGCCTCTCGAGTCATAAGAGGCATGGTGATGTGCTCATTGATGATTTATGAGACTCGCCAAGTACTGAGTCATTGAAGACATTGATACATTTGACGTTCGAGCAATAAAGGGTCACGGAATATGCCGGCTTTTTCATATGGTGGGTGGGAAGCATGGTAATTCGTTGCTGCCAATCTGTCATGCTGTGGGCTGGGTCTGATTCCATCTTTTGCTGAAAGCCGAAAGCGTCATGGCAGCTAGATTCACAGACTCCTGTCTACTGTAGGATTCGGCCCTGGCCTGGATCTTTACACCTAAACTAGTGTCTTAAGCATAGTGTTATTATATTGGGCTAAAGTCCACACCACACATCACCCATCAGCTCCCCCTACATAAGCCAATTCATCCCTAACATCCACCCACCACTTCCCAGCAACCCCTCCCCCAAACAACTTCACCTCCACCTTCCTCCGCCTAAGTATACCCCTCTTCTCATCCCTCATAATCACCTTCCGCTTCACACTCGCCTCGTTCCCCCAAACAGCCTCCCCAAACCCCTCAGAAGGTTCAACGAATACCCATCCATTACCCGTTATGGACCTCCCAACTTGTACGGTGTCTGGCTTCATAATGTCTCGGATTCTGGAGACGAATGCGGTGGGGAGTTTGACGTGAAGCATGCTCCGTCCGCTGCCTAGAGTGTCGGTCAGGCGCTTGTATTCGAGATCCATGACCAAGCTGTAGTCGGAGTCAGGGGCACTTTGCATTCGAACTCGCCGGATGATCGTTCCATCGGCGTCTGTGCTTTCTGGTGGGTCGACCATTATTTCGAATTCTGTTGTTGACTGTGTCGCGTCTGCCATGTTTGACGATGAAGAGTGAGGAGGACTACGTTTGGTGAATTTGTACGAATGTATCACAACTGCAGATCAGACTTGCGACTAGTGTTGCAGTCCAAGATAGCCAAAGATTGCTTTGGATTCTGGCTGTGACGGTCGAGTCTTTAGGGGTTCGATGGGCCGCTATGTTGTGTCAGTTCCCGTGCTTTGGTGGTAGTAGGCCGCTTGGGTGTCCAACGCTTCCAATTGTGAGTTGTTTTATGTCATGGAACAAAGAACTTGGATCATAGCTTATTGGCTTTGTTGGTGACACCGTCTTGCCAACCATAGCACGAGTTGCGTTTTTTTGCTTTGTCATGGCAATAGGTGGGACAAGGTGGTAGATGTTCGTGAACAAATACTCCTCGACAAAAGGGAATGGGTACGAGCATGGAGAAATTACGAATTCGCGGATGGTGTATCAATACGGTAATTGGACAAAGCATGCAGAGGTGAAAGAGACTGACGCTTTCCACCGACGCCTAAGGATGCTTCTTGCGAGTTTCAGCCCTACCTGCATCACAAGCACCCTCTGACATGGTATCAGAGCTCAGTCTGTCCGACTCATTGTCCATCTCCGTCTCAACTGCGTAGCATACTGAGATCTACCGGAAATGAGGCAAGTATACGCGAAGGTGTTACTAGATTGTACCTGCCTCTTCATGAGGACGATCGCACGTTAAGCATTGAACTGCGCAGTTAGGTGCTCGTCTTGGCTGATGCAGGGCGACGTGTTGCAAGGGGAATGGGAAAGAAGTAAGGTGAGGTACCTTAGACAAAGGGATGTGCATAAGTTATGCATCATGCAGCGGAAGCCGATAAATCCGATATCGGGATGAATCAATTAATCCGAGCAAGGTGTAAAAAGTTAGAACATGCAGCAAACTAGAACTAGAACTAGGCAGTTCTAGTTCTAGTTCTAGTTCTACCGAAGTCGCAAGATCATACCTTACGTTACAATCAATACAACACGTCCGTTAGTTATTGAATCGCGTGGCACTGACATTTAAATTACTTGCGCCAATGCACATGTCATTGAAGCATAAGCACGGGCACTTCATTTGACTCTGACAGTCTAATGAACGTTGAACGTGCTTAGCACAGATCGAACCGTGGTATGAAGCATTGAGCTTGTCTTAGCGCCGGCAATTTCCACGGGCTTGAGCCTCGAACCCTAGGGTCATCATGAGTTGGTCTCCCCATCTGCACTACTAGCTTACTGACATTGGTGTTTACCTCTACCAACTTGTCACTGGAGCACCAGCATCAGCACCAGCATCAGCACCAGCATCAGCACCAGCACCAGCACCATCACCATCACTAACAATGACCTCAAGACACAGAAGCTCTGGCCGATGCCTTGTCCCCCAACCATCCACGAACCCCAGAGCAGACGAGGCAACATTTGGCTGTACTCGAAGGGCACGATGCAGACATACCTACCGCAGATCAAACTTCATGGGGAGTCAGAGGAGCACATACCACACCCGCCCACGAGACACCATCAATCTCGTCCTACGCAACGGCGCCGGCAACGCCCCAAGAAGGTCCTTTAGCACGTTCTGACCGCATCTTATTAGCGACCCTTAATGCCAATGATCGACGCACTTCTACAACACATGAAGCTCCATCGAACGGCCTGGCGCCATCAACAGTCGCTCAATGGGCGCCTGCCTCCAATGGAGATGCGGTGTCAGGGTTGAACTCATCGTTGGAAGTTCCCACGTCGGCTGGCTCACAGAACCTCAATACACCCACCAAACATCATGCCACTCCGGAAATACAGCCTACCGATACATCAACCTCTGCACCCATACAAAACCTCTCTCCTCCGACAGTACACTCATCGGAGCCTGTAAAAGCCCTATCTACAACACCAGAAGCGCCTACCATATCCTCAACCCCAGAAACACTGCCAAAGTCCAGCTCAGAGCTTGAGAAGGGGACGGCGGAACTTGATCTCGAAGCTGGCGATCGCAGCTACTCGTCATCCAAGAGAAAACCAGACACAGCGCAGACACAAGTGGATCCGAATATTGTCGATTGGGATGGACCCGACGATCCTGCAAACCCTATGAATTGGTCTTCAAGCCTCAAATGGGGCAATGTTGCTGTTATCTCCGTCGTCACATTCCTTACGTAAGTCTACCTGTTGTACTTTATGATTGTCGCTCACTGACTGAGTTTCTAGACCTCTCGCATCTTCCATGTTTGCTCCAGGTGTCCCACAGGCCATGATAGAATTCAAATCGTCAAATGTCACGCTCGCCAGCTTCGTCGTCTCAGTCTACGTTCTCGGCTACGCATTCGGACCTCTAGTCATCGCTCCTATTTCCGAAATCTACGGCCGTCTCCCCGTTTACCATGTCTGCAACGTCCTCTTTGTCGTTTTCACCATCGCTTGTGCTGTCAGCTCCAACCTCAACATGCTCATCGGGTTCCGTTTCCTCGAAGGCACATTCGGATCTTGCCCCTTGACTATCGGCGGTGGGACTATTGCGGATATGATAATCCAGGAGAAGCGTGGCGGTGTGATGGCTATATGGGCACTTGGACCCTTGATGGGTCCTGTTATTGGGCCTGTGGCTGGAGGATACTTGTCGCAAGCGAAAGGATGGCGATGGGTATTCTGGGTGATCACTATCGCTGTAAGTACAATCCGAACCTCTTCTGAATCCTTGCTGACTTTCCAGGCTGGTGCCATCACTGTCGCCGCCTTCTTCCTCATCCGCGAAACCTACGCGCCAATCCTTCTTGAACGCAAGGTCGAGAAGCTACGAAAAGAGACGGGCAATACAAATCTCAAGTCTAAACTGGCATCCAATATTGCACCAGTAGAACTATGGCGGCTCTCTATTATTCGACCAATGAAGATGCTCGTGTTATCTCCAGTCGTTCTAGCACTTTCGACTTACATGGCTGTCGTTTACGGATATCTCTACCTGCTTTTCACCACCCTCACCACGGTGTACGAGGGCTCATACGGGTTCTCGCAAGGCTCAGTGGGATTGACGTTCCTTGGCATTGGTGTTGGATCGCTGTTTGGTGTTATCATATTCGGAGCAGGAAGTGATCGGTTAATGAAGTACTTGTCCAAGGGCGGCGCAATGAAACCGGAGTACCGGCTTCCTCTGATGATACCTGGATCGTTCCTGCTACCAATCGGCCGTAGGTTTGGGTGACCAGAAATTATACTTATATCATGTTAACATGCTGCAGTATTCATGTACGGCTGGGCAGCAGAGAAGCACGTCCATTGGCTCGTACCCATCATTGGCACAGGCTTTGGTAAGTACCTCCCATTACCCAACCCACCAAACCTACTAACACAACGCAGTCGGACTCGGCCTCCTCGCAACCTTTGTAAGCCACTCTTCCCACAACAACTTCACACCACGCTAACAAATGCCTCAGATGCCAATCCAACTCTACCTCGTCGACGCCTTCACAATCTACGCCGCCTCCGCCCTCGCAGCCAACACCGTCCTCCGCTCCCTAGTCGGTGCCCTTCTCCCCCTGGCCGGACGAACGATGTATATGACGCTCGGTCTTGGATGGGGGAACTCGTTGCTAGCATTCATTGCGCTCGCTATGTGTCCGATTCCATTCATATTCTATATTCATGGCGAGAGAATTAGGACGAGTCCGAGGTTTCAAATGAAATTATAATAATCGTGGTGGTGCGGGGCTATCCATAGCATTGGCGATTAGATTTCTTTCTTTATATGGTCTACACTATACATCCTAGGTTAGCGCGGTTGAATAGTGTCAGCTTATACCTTTATGCGTAGAGTTGAAGCGTGGTTGTTATTCTCCTTGTGTTTCTACTTAAGAAATAGATGATCCTACAACACAACATGGCAAGCGTAGCTATCCTACACACCACTCCCTACTAACAAACACCTATCCCCATCCCATCTATCCCTCCCCGTCATCCGTCCCATCCCATTCTCGACTTTCGCTCCTACGCAGACGGCTCCATCCATAGATACATACCTATACACAGGACCAAGAATACATAGGACGTACCACCCTAGCAAGCGGTGCATAGAGAGGATGAAGTTAACGCTGATACCGCTCTTACTTCCAACATCTAATAGATATGATCCAGCACGCGATTATCATGACCACGTAACGTACTATACCTTCTCTCTCCATCCCATCCCAGTCTCACTCTTGCCTTCCGCTTCTACGCAGACTGCTTCCCTTATTCCATTACTCGTACTGATAAGAGCTATTGACCCGCCTGTTGTGTATAGGGTGCCGTGCCGTGCTGGAGATAGGGGAGGGAACGAGAAGGGAAGATAGCTAGGGGGGTGGTAGGTATTGATATAGAGAGATATTTTTGTGAATGAGTGGGATACGTGGACTGTGCCAGGTGGATGAGGTAGATGGGAATGATGGCGATGCCGTTGATGTTGATGTTGATATTGATAGTTGATATGGTTTAGGTAAGGGCGCGGTTACGGTGTTAATTACTAATATCTTACCTACTATACTATACTTTCTCGTCTCGTCTCACTGCAAGATCACCGCGACTAGATAGATAATGCGATGCGTGTAATATGGTTATAGAGTAGTATGCGCTAGTACTTCGCCTCCATATCGTTGAAAATATCAAGTATCATGATGAAATCCTCTATATAAATTCACAATACAATGCCTACGTGCTCCACTCCACTTCTCTTCAACATCCAGATCCATTTCTAATCGTCAATCCACACACCCCTCAAATAGGTCCATCCCGTTTCCATCCTATTTTTATCTCCCGTATCTTCCTTCTATGTATAGAGCCGGATCCATACGGATCTACGAGGAACGCACATAATCGACCTCTATCCTTGTGCGCATAAACGTTCGTTATTTTTGCGTCCATATCAATCATCTTGAAAAACTCAAGTTCTTGCTTTTCTTGCTCGTAGACTTTATGGAGTGCTTGCCTGATTCTGTTACGTATCTCTTCAGTAGAGTCTACCTTGTAGAAGATCTCTGACTTTCTTATGAGCACCTGTGGGTCTCTTGCAGAGCCACTGTTTGTACGTGACGCCGTCCACGGTCGGTATTTGAGTCCGCACTTGTGACTTCCGAAGTCAGTATACCGCAAAGTAATGTGCAACACGTGAAGAATGATTGTTTCAGGTAGACATACCACGAGACCCACGCTGTATCAAGTACCACCGCTGCTGGGCTGAAGTTGCACCGCGGTCGAGGACAGGCTTGGCCGTCCCATTGCAGGAGGACCAACACTCTCATTGACATGACAAAGCGACACTTGGGGAACGCATAAAACTGCCATTCCTCTGGACCTATAGCCCTGCCCAATTGCCGCTGTGGCAGAATGTCGTAGTACTGGTTGAGCACATGTCGTTCTCCAGGAACATCAGCAAATCGGCACTGCAGATATGCCTGCAATACCTGTAAAGCCTATAAATTCTCTACTGAAAACCGGGATTGAGATGGCTCACACACCGGCCAATGTTTGAAGCATTGATAAGGTAGGCTGTGCGACCTGCCAAGAGCATCGACAAGATGAATGTTATCATCCAGTAGCATCGAAGGTTCTCGTCCTATAGATTGGCTTTCTCTCTCGTCCAATTCTCGTCTTGAAATCCGGTACGTCTCAATGTTGTTTTCACTATAGACCCTGTCAACGTAAGAAGTGCGAGGCGAAGACGTGAAACCAACAATGCGGTCTTGACGAAATTGAGCATCTGTGAGTTGACAAAACCATATCTGCAGCATTGAAATGAGTACAGACATGAGTACCAAAATTATAGAGTACATACTCCTGACACATTCGTGCCACAACCTCATTAGCGGCCCTTTCCGCCATCCCCGAAGCCGACGCGTTCGATGGAGACAGCAATGTAGCTCTCTCAACCTGGACTTTGCAGAAGTCGAGCTTTGTCGAGGTACTTTCGCACAAGTTGGCGATACTGTCGATACGCTGGCTAAACCAATTCAGGGTATTGAGCACGCGGTCAAGCCCAAGATATGCTCCTTGTGAGGTTTGCCTGATGTTTCCTGAGTACACTTCGAGGGCCTTTCGACATTCGACGATTTCGGCCGAGATCTGGTGCTGACCTGCTTCAAGAAGTCCCGGAATGGCTTCAATGTTCTTGGCAGCAGTACCAAGTGTCGTTGCTTGCTGCGTTGTCGCTGAGCTACTACCTTGTCAATAATGATCATAGAAATCATGTTGGCAATACAACTTCTAACCTTGCTTGCATATTCATGAGGATGTGCAACGTTGCAATCATCACAGCGATCTGACCACGCCACGACGGTACTTCATCCTTAACGAAAAAGGCCCATTGCAGCTTCCGTTGCTGACCCTTGAGCTTACCGGTCGTAGCCTTTGCACCAAGGGACCGGTCAAACTTCTGAATTTTATCCAGAAGGCTGAGCAGGTTAGCCTTGTACTTCGAAGCTAATCCTTTGACAGCGTTCTTGTGACTGTGTTCTGTTGCAGTGGTACCGATGTCTGTTGTCGTAGAGTAACTCTCTATTTCTTCAAAGACAAGCTTGAGATCCTCGAGATCACTGACAAGGTTTTGGTATTCCGAATGTGATTTTCGAGTGTCGTTTAGTGTCTGGATGATTCTGGAGATGACAGCAATGGCTGTGAAGGCATCGCCGACGGAATATCCAAAGGTAGCCATCACGCATTCATTGAAGCATCGGATAAGAGCACCATCAATCACTCGTGCTTGAGGAGAGATTCGAGTATTTTCCCATCAACTCAACCTGGATCATGTATCATTGCCTTATGAGTTGTTGTCTGGGGCTGAGTAAGTGTCTTGCCCGTCACGGACGCCCGTGATGTGGCTGAGTAGGAGGCTCTGCGAACCGAGCCACAAGTCGGTGCAGGTCTGCCTCATAATCGTTCTGTACATATTGAACTCTGTGCTCCAAGCATGAATGAGCAGTCGAATGCCTTGGAGTGTGACCTTCCCAGTTCCAGATCGTGTCATCGAGAGTCCGAGAATCAGATCATGGGAAGCGACGGCCCAGAGAGTCAATGTCCTGGAATGGCTGTAGCGTACCTACCCTAATGGCCCAAGCCGGATATAATGATTGAATGCTGCTAACCGACCAGCCTGTTGACATCTGAGGAAACACCCACGGATGTTGTTCTCAAAGGCCCACATTTGGATTCCAGCGATATCGCTAACCGGGCTCACTTGATTCATGTGGGGAAATCTCCACTCGCAAGACCTGGATGCTGTACTACGATCAGCTCATAACCTGTCATGTTGGTAATTCTCGTCCATGAAGAGGAATGTCATATACGATTGAATATTCATTGCAATCGATCCACCAGGATCGAAGCATCTTCGATCGTCGCGTTGCATTCATGATACTATTTCATAGTCTTCTAGCTAGCTCATGCTCACACCATGTCTTGCGATGGATCTCTTTCCTCAGATGAGCAATGGTTGTTGACAGCAGTGGAAGAAATAGAATGCCAAGTAGCCAGTAACTGTGGCGTCTTGGCACTATTTTCAGCATCCCAAATAAAGAGCTATCGACAACAGGCCTTACTGCGGCGTCTAATCTGTTGTTCTAGCTTGTGGCTTGGCGCATTACGCGGCTGACTCACATGGTGTGGAATTTCAACGGCGGTCTGGATTGTGTGGTTGTCTCAATCGCCGTGAGGCTTGCACGAGCAGAGCTGAACACTACCGAGCACGCCGGGCTGACAACGGCTGTACAATACTCTTATTCATTTGAGGTACTTGAGTGCAGAACTTGTTCGTGTTTAATGCTTGCAGATTCAGAGCCCTCGATATTTCCAAGTTTAAGAGCAAACAATCTACTTGCGTCGACGTAAGCTCTTCACCGTTGTTCATGCAATCGCAGTATTTGCTTCAATGTCACCGAAGAGAGGAGATGCATCATACAACCACTATCTGGCAGGTTCTCTTCGGCATTATGACCTCATAGTATGGTCCTCCCATTGCCCTCTATTTGTGATTGCAGCGTACAATAGCGCTCGCCTCATGCCTCTTATATCTTCAAGCTCCACCATGGGATTATCAAGCTGCTACCTGTTTCCTATATGCATTGTCAACAATCCTAACTCCACTGAATATACATCTACCAAAACTGCCACGCTGTTTATATAATGCTCATCCAGCCCAATATCAATGGCGAATCTTATCGCTTGTCAGTCAAATCTCCTACGAACCTTGACAAGATAGGTATTCATAGTACTTGCAGCGACAATGATTTCAGCAGCCCCGCGCTGAACGTGCCCTATCTGTCTCTCAACTTGCGACACCACCGCTGATACTCACCTAACCTATGTCCTCGGCTTTGACGCCAAAGGTAACCCAGGAGCTGATGTCTGTACGATCACAGCGAGTCTTAGTTCCCTTATATCAGTGACGTATGTCCTACCGCAAGTGTCCTTCGAAGGCAGCGGTAGTGAGGATTACATGGGTGGCTAATGATAGTCTTCCTGTGGCTGAGAATAGAAGGTTCGTGGTTTCGTTCAGATGCTTGGAAGGTACAAAGTCTGCAAATGTTCATCTGTGTCAGATTTAATGACTTGCTGAACGTGTTCCCTAGAAGCTGAGTAACCATTGGCTTGAAGGCGTGTCAGCGGATTTGAGAACGTTCGCGTTTTGCGCTGCTTTCCAAATCGTCCCTCACTGGCGATAGATCTGCGTCCAGTCGCTTAGCCCATTTCGAAACCTCAGACGCGGAGCATACGCGACTAAGACGAACACATCCTCAAGTAAAATCGACAGAACTAAAGACATGCATCAAGTTTCTCAAATAATGGTGTACAAGAAGATGATGATGTTTATCCTTCTTGCCCAGGCGCTCATTCTGGCTAGCGCAGACGAGGTTCTACAACTAAACCCAAACCAGACCACCATTGTCACTCAAAATTCTCATACTGTGGACTCACTATTCCCGCTCAACCAGTCCAGTAGGCCCATCGAAACATCTATTGGTGCCAGATTCGGCATCGAATGTTCCTGGCAACGCTACGGCTTCATCTCAACAGCTCTTGACTGCCAATCGGCATGGCGCTTCATCTACCCATCCACGGCTGAGCGTGCGTGGGTACTGCGGCATCGAGGCGCTCCAGAAGAAGCGTATGCTCTTCCTTTGATGATAATGGGGCGTATGTTGGCATTTCCACGCGGCGTGGAACGGTGAAGCTAATGGAGGTAGTAGTTCAGGCACGGTGCTACTTCCAATTGAGCCTCAAACCGGGCAAAGAGATATCTTATACAACGCTTTCAGAATTACGGAACGCTGCTGGAACTTTGGCTGACGATTGCACATCGGGACAACAAATCGCACAAGGAGGAAGTGCAAGGAGTCCCGGTATGTATCGCCCAGTATCTAGCGTCGCGAAACACTAGCATCCCAAGTTCTAAATATGTGTCTTGTCTCTTTGTTAACATGATCGGCCAATACCTGTTAGGCGGTGACAACAACCTCGACCTGATCATGACAGAATACCAGCCCAGAGCCCAATGCAACGGACCAGGAACGTTTCCACATGATATGCAGTCGCATTGTGGGCGGATCCTAGAGAGTATGCCGGTATCACAACAGCAAACGACTTTTGGACCACAAGATGATCCAGCAGCGGAAGACATCACACCTCATCAGATAAGAACGCGTAAGACGTCTCGAACAGCCTAATCAGCTCGTGGATTTGCTAATGCTAAGGTGTGTTGATATAGACAACTTTGGATGCGTGTTAGAAATCACATCGGAGGGGAGAAACGACAAGATTTCGTGGTATCAGCTTTGGCAGGAGACGAACGCGATCTTCGCGCTCTGTGTAAGGAAGGGGCAGTCAGGGTATTCACAAGGTCTAGGTGAGACGCTGCTTCTTCAATCTCGAGCATCGGAAGAAACTAATGTAGCTTTTGTCAGGTGAACGGAGGAGATTCCATTTGTCTATAGCTTCGGGCGATCAAGGTCTTGCAGGTAACTCCTCCTTGAAGGCGGGATTCATAGCATAGAGTAGCTTAGGTATGATGTGGGAAACCGAAAAGAAAGGGTCCTCGCTGGAAATATCGGCTTTCTTTGGGGCGTGAGAAAGAGGAATGCTGACAGCAAAACTACACTTATTAGAATTGCGTGGAAACGTTTTGATTGACAATAATTGCCTGGTCAAGGATACTGGCGGTGAACTACCGTGCAGGTATTTCCACAACCGCCTGTGGTCTCATTATGGGTCCATACTGTTCATTGTAGGCCCCTCCTAACTCGTGTAGCTCTTATATGACTCCAGGTGCATCGCCTTCATTATCTTGCTAACTCTCCACTGATCCGACCTCTGGTTGATCTCCTCCTCGATATGTTTCACTGAGAAATCCAATCTGAGTCCTGCTACCGAAGTCTCGCCCTATATGCGTACGTCTGGTGCTGAAAGTGGCCAGAGAATGTCTACCTATAGACTGGGCTTCGGTGCTATGCTGGCTCCCTGCTCTTCATGTGGTATTCTTTCTTCCCCTTCTTCTGAGGATGCTATATGATTGCCGGCATTGGGGCTAGTGTTGGTGATTGAAGCCTTGGATACCTGGAGTGACCGCTTCTCCCGAGCAGAGAAGTAGATCAAGGAACATAGACCCTGCACGCAATACCCAGAATGCTTGCTATTAGGTGGATATGATAAGACCGCAAACCCTGGCATGCCCTCTGCAATGTGCGTGAGAACCTCGTCTTGAACAACCTTCTTTGCCCTCTTCCACTCATCCTTCTCGGACATGACGTCCTAGGAATGTCTGAGACCCTCTGACGTCCCCGAGTATATGTTTTGTTGAGGTCTTCAGGGAGTTCTCTGCCTGTCACATTCCCTTCCGTTGATCCGTAAGTCGTAGGTTCCCATGTATCGTCTTGAGGTCGCTTCGAAGTGATTGGGATTTGCGTTTCGAATCCTCGCTGCTGTTGGGATCGTCGCTGGGTGGTCAGAGCCATTGTGACTCATTCCAATAGGTAGGACCCGATGAAGCCGATGTATACGCTCGTCTTGGGCAAGACGTCGGAGTTGCACTATTCTAAGATGCGTATTGATATGTATCAAGGAACCCTTTACTGAATCGCGCCAGCCGTTTTAGCGCGAGGCGCCAAGAACTTAACGCCGCCAGTGATGTGCCCCCTAGTCGCTCTCTTTCTCAAAGACCAACCATACTGACCTTCATGTACGGTGGCATGAAGCAGACGAGTGTTGCACGACCCTTCGTACGCCTCTCCATCTCGGCTTTATAACTTCTATGTTAAGTGATAGCATGCTGCTCAAGGATAAATACTCGCTGTGAGTCGGGACCAAGGGGACAGCGAGAAGCACGCCGGTGTTATACAGTGATAGTCTCCTCAGGCTTGCTATGCAAGTGAGACCTCGTTATGTTGCCCACGTATCCACAGCCTGTAAGGTTACGGTCGAAATCATTGACCTTGCACAACTACCTTCAGGACTAAGAGATGGAAGAGTCAAACATATCGTTGGAGCACATGGCCCGTTTCAAACAGCTCTTGGAACAGAAGTCACAGTGTTATTGAAGAAGAGATGAGTCACGATTACGAATTATTGACATGATGGCCAAGGAGATGCAATGTGTAGAACACTGCAACGCTAGTGGGGTGCAGACATGTCTGGGCTTTGTATGGGCGTAAGGCTCTCGTGACTTAGGCTGTGTCTTCTAAATTACTTCACGTCGATGCCATTGCCCTCTGTCTCTCCACGCTATTCGTGCTAACATTAGAGTCCTTGCAAGTCTACTTGAGCAAATCGCGCGCATAAGAGCCATTCCTGTTGCTCTCAGAATCTGGCATACGATGCATTACGCACTCCAAGACCCGACTCGTTCCATTATGCTTTGTCCGGAGACCTCAGCTCCGGATACAAAAGCTTCAGACCCTGATTACGAACTCTCTGGTGTTCTGTGGTCATCGATAGCATTCATACTCATCCTGTTTTCTACCATACTTAGAGTCAGCTCAGCCTCTTTCTAGCTATCATCTCACAGAGAGCCGTGATAGACCTACCAGGCGGACTCTCAATAATCGCAACACCTAACATTCCCCTCTCCCCTACCCTGCCCTTGCCGCCAAAATGCGGCGGCTGGATGACACACTTCAGTGCAACCTCAAAGGCCTGGGTTAATATCGCAGTGAACGTCGCCGTCTCCTCCACATTATCTCCCAGTACGTCGATCAAGACGATACAGTTCTCATGACTCCATGAATGCGGTACGTTGTAGCCTGCGGTGGGGCTATGGCTGAAAGTCAGAGGCGCCTGTGCTTTTCCTCTGGTAGGGATCTTGTCTAGTGCTCGTTCGCAAGCTACGTAGGTGAGTGGTAACAATTGGGGAACGGCAGGCGGGTTTTGCCGGAAGCAAGTTATTGGTATGGCAGTTGAGGCATTGAGTAGGTGTGTGAATATTGAAGCAGTTACCATGTCTTGCAAGAAAAAATTAGAATGTTATCGACCATGTCACTTGGAGGACGCAAGGTGGATCTAGCGGCAAACCGTCATGTTGTCATATCTAATTGTGTTCACGGCTAGAAGCGCATGAATCGTCATAGTACCTATTTCACTGACCCGAAACATTCCATGCATAGATCTATGCGCCTACCCCTACCAAATCTTCACCCACGTGGGAGATGATCGACCTCCATGCGCGCCTCGAGTCGGATGGTGTCGGTTGCTAGGTTTGTTGCTTTATCGCGGCGGTACGTTTTGGAAAGAATTGACAATAATTCGTCTGTGCTGATTCATCCAGAACCAGGACTAATCAACAGAGTAATTGTACACCTTGGCCAGCATAATTGTCGGTTCAGGCCTTGATATTTGATGATCGATTGATCTCACGCCACGGTCATTGAGTGAACCTCCGGGTCCGACCCTATATCCGCTCCTTCGACAAGTATGCCGCCTTCCGTTTCGTGGATGCAAAAGGTCACAGCTTCCATAGGCTTTCGTGTCCCTAAGACCAAGACCATCGAAGAGCTGTTCCAATAGATCATTGATCAATCTAACCTGGCTGCGGTGCGCTGTTACTGGACAACGATGAGTCCGCAAATATACCCGGAGACGTGTACCCTGCAGTGTTTATGTTGCCAGCCATCCTCATGGCTGTACAGCGTGCTATCGTGAACGTCAGTCCACATGCCCAAAAACCGTCACACCACACATCGACTGACCACCGCGCACATTCCCCTTCCCTCCAGCCCAAGTCACATTCCATCCCACCCTCAAAGCAAATCATGAGTACTATAACCCTGACTCCTAGCCAACCAAGCCCTCGTACTATCCCTCCCACCATTCGCCATCATGATATGCTCATCATCAAGCTGACAACAGCGCGCCTCTCCCCTGCTATGCCTAGGCCACCACGGAGCATGGATGAGGAGATAGACGAGGAGAACGAGGCAGATGAGAGTGTACAGCGATGCTAAGACTATTACAGCAACGAAGGCAGGTACGCCCGCTTCCCGGATTGCTTCGTGGAAAGTGAAATTACGCTCCATTGTTGAGATTGAGGAAGAGAACGATAATGGATTTTCAAGGTGATTTTGGAGGATATGGCTGAATCTTGTTGGATGTGGAGGACGAAAGGTATTTAATCTGGAGGGGATGGATGGGCAAAAATAGAGACACGGTGCAGAAAGAGACAAACTCAGCAAGAGGGAAAGACGCAGTAAAGAAGCAACAGGACAAATCCTAGCGTCCGGGATCGAGGCACAGCCTACAACAACAGAGGATCTGTTCCTTCAGCATAGCCTTGTCGGTCGCCCAGTAGGCGGGGAGCTGAAGCGGTAGTGTTACACCGAAGGAATCCTAGTGTCACGCCTTATTGATCCTGAATCCTGCGACTGAGCGAACACTTCCTCGCGCAACCACACAAAAATGTGGAGGACGTCAACGCTACTGCATTGTTCGGTCTTAATGTTCACTCCTCAAAGCATGATACTGAAAGAAAACATTCAGCGCACCTAAACTATTCCATCACAATGCGCAACTCAGGCAAGCACCAACGCACGCTGTAGAATTTGGAGTTTGATGCGAGGATATGAATACGAAAACCCACGTCCCACTACCAACGCATTCTTCCAAGTCCACAGACCACAAACAGCGCAAATATTCATCAGCTTGTTTCACGTTTCGAGTTTCAAGGTTTAGGCCGGCCGGCTGGCGGCACTAGATCCTTCGTTTCAACTTGGCGCTTTGAACGCCAATTATGTATGAGGTAGCTTGTTGGGAGTGCTATTTCTGGAACGAAAAGATGTTGGATTGTGGAGCTGGGAGCTGAGTGTAGGCAGCCTTAGAATTTAGTTTGTTGTCATTGGGCAGTCCAAATACCTTCTGCAGGAATACGAATAGCTGGCTTCCGCATCCCACAATCCCAATAACCACGTCAACAACGTGCAATAATCGTAACGCATCCTACGTCTTCTCTTCGTGTTCGCGTTCCATCTTCTACCCTGCCACTCCATCCCCAACCTCCTCCCCCGCCATCACTCTGACCACATTCCCCACCTCCTCCACCCTACTCAGATACGGACTATGCCCGCTATCAAATCTAACAACCCTCGCGCTTTCCCCAAGATTTCGCGCATGCTTCTCCTGCAGCCAACTAGGTATTGAATTATCCTTCTCACAGAGAATATAAGCGGTCGGCACCACACCACCTAAACAATCAGCTGTCCCGGGTTGCGCGTTGGCGATGACGCAGTATGGTTTCAGTTGGGAGACGTAATATTCTGCGGTGGAGGTAGGGAGGTCGTTGTAGAGGTGGTGGATGGGGTTTGTAGGGGTGGCAGTCGGGCCCTGGGAATATTAAATCCGCTTTTAATTCTCCAAGATACGGAAGGCACTAGGAGCATGAGCACGCACGTCAAATTTCGCCCAGCTGAAATCTAACCCTTCCATGGCGTCCATTACCGTTTTGCCTGCAGGCAACGCCCAGGCCGACATGTAAACTACGCCAATAACGCCCCCCTCTTTCCCTTTTTCTGCTTGTTCTTTCTTTACGAATGAACGCGCTGCTGAACTCCCTGGTAGGCCGCCGTACGAATGTAGTACAATTATCACTTCTTTACCCTCATGGGAGACAAGCTCTTCTAGATAGGACGTAATATAGCGAATGTCGTCGTAGAGGTCTTTGTCGGGTGCGCTGCCTGTAGGCAAGTCAAGGGCTATGCTCGGGTAGCTGTGGGAGGAGAGGTGCTCAATAAGAGGGCCCATGTGGACGGAGCCATGCCAGGCGCCAGGGACGATGAGGATTGTGGGTTTGGGACTCGATGTCATGGCTTGATATCGGTGGCAGAGTGCTTCGCAAGCTCAGGGACGGTTGAGGTGGATGCGTTCTACATTGGAGTTTATGAACGCTAATGGTGTTGGAGCGGTAGAATCCTGCAGGTGCGACGTCGACAATGCAGTCAGCATGCAGGGTCTTATCGCAGCTGTAAGGCGGTAGGCTGCAAGCTTAGCAATCGCCTTACAAAGATGATTGCGGGAGAACATACTTATTGAGAACACAAAACATTATGTGTCATGAAGAGGACATAGTGGCTAGCCTTGAGCGACATCATCCCAAGCAAATAGCTTGTGTAACGGTAATCTACGTAGCGAGTGTTCGTGGCACGTTTGTATGAGAGAATAATGTACAAAGACAAAGACTTGGCCTAGATGTGGTGAATATCGGATTGGCTCAGCGAAGAGGTCCAACGAATCCTTGAGCGCGAGAGGACGGTAGCCGCAACACTCCAAGTAGTTTCTAAGGCCAGTGCTTAGCCGCCGTGGAAGGTAGAGTTATACATACTACCCTCCTGTGAGCCTCCTAGCAAGTGGCAAAGAGGCTCAATCTGGACAAGTGCAGAGGATTTCCAACATGCATACCATATGAATACGACGGCAAAGTGCGATTAGTTGAAATAGAGGAAACTAAGGGCGACAGACGGTGGCTTCACAGCTTCGTACGCTCCTCGCTATTACCAGTGCCAGTCAAAGCACCAGCAGTCATAAGGCATTCAACTTTTCGCTTCCCAGTGCGTTTAGAGCTTGCGTTTGCCTGTAAAGCCTTATCTCTTGCTAGTATGACGGCTTTGAGCTCATTTAGCTGTTTGAGAAGGGTAGCTGTGTCCGAGTGCCCATCCGAAGCAGGCCCAGCACCCCTATTCGACTGAGTGTTGCTTACGCTACTGTCTTTATCATCTTGAGAAGCTTCTGATGTATCTATGGGCGAAGGCAGAGCTGTGACAGCTCGAGGTTGACACACTCGTAGTGACTTGAACCGAATGCTACGTAAGCTCGCCTTCGCCGGGCAGCGTCATTCTCGCCTCGTGTAAAGTCTTCCCTGTCAAGTGCTTTCGTGTCTGGGCCGATGCAGACTCGTGGGGGCGCATTACTGTCCGCTGGCTTAGAGGAACTGTGTAGCTCAATGTCCTTCTCTTGCTCCCTGGCATGGCCGCCAATCTGACTATCATGATTGATGTTGGAATTGATATTGGTCGTTGAGGGGTACTCGATTAAGGGAGCCGCGTTCAAAGCATGCTCCTCGTGACGTTCTCCAGCATGTGAGACAGTCTTAGTGTTGAGCTTTTTGACAGACTCGTAAAGGATGTCAAACAACTATCACGGCACGGTATCACAAATCCTTTGCCTTGCTCTCTCCACAACATTCTTGAGACAACATCGTGGGCGAGCCTAAAACCAAGCGTGACACCACAATGTAAGTACTTTCCAGGACCGCATGTCTTAGTGCCTCGAAGGATGCCATTGGACATTCGCTCCTCTATTGCTTCAGGGACATTCGATCCGGACTTGGCGGTGTCGACCCATTCTTGGACTGCTTTGAAGTCCGTTACAGGGGGTCGGCGTGCTCTTTGGTGTCAATCGGCCAGTGGTCCGTAAGAGTCGCTCACTTCAGACCTGGCATGCTGAATTGGTACAGCTGACAAGCGGCAAGAGCAGATTGTCTTCGTCAATTTCACGCGCCGCTAACGCCGCCTATGTCCGAGACGCTAGGCGCTCGAACTCTCGTCGTTGCGGTTGTTCGATACTGCCAGTGAATCTATTGCGTGTGAGGTTCGATAAATGCTACAGCTTGAAACGGTATATATATGAGAATACTGGCCAGGTGTAGGACGCTGGGGGTGAGAGCTGCACGGGAGCGTGTCTTAACAGCCTCTGTGACAGCATGTCCTTATGTACGATGCATGAGATTGTAAGCGGTGGCCATTGCGCAACAGGCGGCTGAATTTGTCTTAGTCCTAGGTAAGCGCAGCTTCATCCCGACCTGATTGAATCGTCTCTCGCAGGTAGTACTCAACAACGCCGGACAATTCATCGTCGCAGCAGCGTTTGGCAAACTAGCCATCATTGAACCTTCCTCTCGGCATGTCTACAAACAACTCACTCCTTAACGCCATCTCCTCCAATAACGCCCTCACCCTCCGCTCCCTCCTTGAAGATCAAGACCGACAGCTCTTCTCTCAAATCGCACAGTACGGCAAACCAGAAACAGCAGCCTACGTCCTCTCCCGCTACCCCATTACCGAAGATTACTTCCAGGAGTCCCCCTCCTCCAATCCAATCCTCTACCCAACCCAGTACCTTGCCCAAGAAATTGCGCGCTACGGTAACACTGCTTTGTTCCAATATCTTATCAACCAGTATCCCTCCCTCCTTTCTACCAACAATCAGGCTATCGAAAACATCTTAGTAAACGCTATGGACGGCGGTGTGGGCATATGGAAAATCATTCTGGACCATGATCCACATTGGAAGGACCACGAATTTAGCGGGCATAAGGGCTGCGTGCTGGAAGTTGCTATATGGCTTGGAAAGGAGGACGTGCTCGAGTTCTTGCTCAGTGAAGGGGCGGATATGGATGGGGTGGGCGATGAATTAGTGGTGCTGGCCGGGACGCTGGGTGTGGGAGACGAGATTGTGGAGTTGATCAAGAAGTATAGCGTATGAAAGCTCGCAACTCTTCCTCGGGCTCCCGAGTTCAACAGCTGTACCCTGAAACCATGAGCACACAGTGTAGCATCAGACCAGACGCATCTCGTGGGCCACCTTAATTCCAGCGTCACATAGAGATTTGGCACGCCACTGGCCTTGCCCGCAAGGATCGATGGAAGACTTGTCCCATTGGAACCCTCAGAAGACTTCATCGACACGTACCGGGTGAAGAGTGAAGAAGAGAAAAGACGATCAAACTTAGCCAATCACTATGGACAGGAGTCTAGACATCCTTGCGCCCTGAGTCTGACCTTTATCGGTCCAGTTGACCTTTCCATAGGGTACCGATGCTGAGACTCCCTGTCACATGTAGAACATCACACTTGGGATGCGCTCTGGCGTTATACAGGCGCGATTAGCAGGATTTCAAGTCTACCATCTGCTTTTCCTGCTATAGAGCATTACGTTAAGATATATAATGTATCGAAACGCTAATCGCCACTAGAAGTACTTTATACCAAGACGGTATTTGAGCCTTATATGCACCACTATTCGACTTTGCAGCATGAGAGGCTAGCAACGTACTACCCGCAGTAGGTGCAGACCCAGGCTGCATGGTGATACCGCCCCCAGTAGTCGTCGCCGCTACGCCATCGCCAAATTCGGACGTTATAAGGCCCTGTATGTCACTATTTGATGGGGCTGGGGTTGCCGAGGAGACTTCCAGAGACACTTCCGTCGAATCTGCTTGATCAACAAAGCTTCTTGTAAAGGTGGTCGCTTGCCCTGAAGTAAAGAGATCACTTCTGCCGGAGGAAGCCAGCCTTCTTGAAGCTTCTGAGTTTATTGAAGATGGTGCAACTTGCTGAAGAGAAGCGCCGGCGCTCCAAGTGTAAATGCCACCGTCGACAGCGACTACACCAGTACCAATCGAAAGCGTATGACCTGAACGTGTTGTCTGCACTCCTGGCGGAAGCGTTACACTCCCAAGTACTAATCCGCCATTAGCAGCTTCATAGATCTCCGGTCTGCTGGTTTGCGTTGGTGGTGAAGATTCGGCGGTTGCGGAAGCAACAGGAGACACGTCTACGTAAGTGTTGGCGGATCCAGTGGCCGAGACAACGCTGTCGAACATTGTAACCTTCGTGCCGGGCGGAAAAGTCATTTGCCCGCCTCCCTGGCTTGCTGCTTGAAGAACCAAGTTATCTGTATCCTGCAGCGCTGTTGCACTCCCTCCTGCTGGCTGTGGCCGATCACTCGCGCCAAACGTGTAAGTTGTGCCATCCGCGAAGGCAACAGCAGAGCCAACCGAAATCACATGTCCTACATCTGTGATCTGGGCGCCTGGTTGGAGCGTGGAGCTGCCAAATATCAGGCCGCCGTTGGAAGCTCCGCGTATTTTGTCAGATTCAGGACCGGACCCCTCAGACGCCATTCCTAAATCCTTGCTCCAGCTCCCAGCATTAGATTCTGGTGTTGCATTAGGTGAGGGACTTCCGGGTCTTAATCCGGCATCGCCATTTGGATTTGAATCACCAATACCCGAATTTGGACTTAAAGTCAGACTTCCAGGGCTTTCTCCGGGTCCAACGCCTACATTTACAGGGGCCAGATTAGGGCTTGCATTCGCGACCTTTCTAGACGCCGGCGGTGATATCGAGTCTGAACTTGTAGTACCAATTGATGGCGCGGTCCCGGTCGATGCACTCCGAGTCGGCGATAACACTTGGTGCAGTTCGGAGAGTTGGTCGGTGGAAAGGTTGTTCGGATCTACTTGCCCGGGTTTTGACCCAAAAGAGAAGCTGGAAGGGGAACCAGACATCGACGAATCAACTAGGGAAGGGCTAATTAGCACATCTGGAGGAGCACCAGACGCGCCATCTGCATGAGTTGGAGTGATCTGGAGACGTTGACTAGAAGTATCCTGACTGGTAACCCGACTTCCGTTCTGCTGCTGATTGTCATTGGGAACCGAATTTTCGCCAACGATAGAAGATCCCGGCAATTCATTGTTGCTGGTTTGGGTGGCTTGGAAGGAGGAACTGCTCCCAGCGCTTATGTACTGTGAGATTGCACTGTTCTGCAAATTTTCCGTTGTTCCGCCATTCATGGGTGGTGTTGTTATTGATGGCCTAAAATCATCAGTACTTGGTGAACCAGGTTCCTTCGGGCCTGCATTCGAGTCCACGGATGCACCTTGTGTAGTCTGGGTAGATGCAGGAAGTCCTTGAACAGTCCAAACTTTACCGCCTATGTCTCTGGTGGAAGTGAAGAAAGCAGATGGCGCCACCAGGACAGCATCTACCGGACGTTGTTTGGCCACTGCTGCGAAAGAGATATTCGCTTCAACATGTAAAGCGAATAAAGTTGCATTCGAAGTGGTCCCATTATTGTGGAGCCGCTGCCTGGCAGCGGAGGAAGAATTTGTTCCTGAAATAATTTGAGGCACAAGTGTTATCCCGGTGGGCAGTGCTGTTCGCGCTTGCGTTGGTGTCTTATGGGTTGACGAGTTGAACCATGGTGGTGGCGCTGGCAAGAATTGCGGGCCAAGGCCCGTATCTGGTAGGCCGACATGGGGACTTTTCGAGTTGCTGTCTGGAAGAGACGGATTTACACGGCCACTGAATGAGACTAGAATGCACAGCGAGGTCAGTCTCTTTTCTAGTAACCTAGGAGATGGTTCTGAAATGTCTCATTCCCACATACAGGCGTTGGTAGTTCGCACGAAGGCGTCTGTAGTGTACAAAAACAAGCATAAAGTTCGAAGCCAGGCCATTCCATCCAGGAACGTCGGGTCAAAATTGACTTTGACAAAGAAGAAAGCTTGATCGAAGGGGCACAGTCTTCGCTTGGCTTTCGGTGTCCATGATTCTGCTTTGGACACGATGGATTCAGAGACATTGTCTTAGCTGCGCCGCCGAGATTCGAGAAGTGGAAAGCTTCCATTCTTCAGGTACAGAAGATGCCCTGCGGCTTTGCGGGTATCGACCAAGACATTGAGATAGCATTGCGGGTCCGAGCTTTGTTTGGCGGAAAAGACCCGACCAGGTGCAGTTTCAGGATCAGGCTAGGGAGCTAGCGAGCCAGTTAGGCGCGCAGCACAACGGCCTCCCGTTGCTCTTGTCTGGATATATATTTGCACAACTTCCGTGCCGCCAGTGCTTTCAGAATAGACCCGTCTATTATGTCGCCTACAGCTTGAGACACATCCCTTCCCAGACTGCCTAGAACCCGGTTTCTGAGTGAGACATCTAGTCTTCACTATCATCTTTCTATGTGTTTCGTTATCTGTACGCACTGGCCCAGTCACCAAATGGACTGAATATTATACTAGGACTTTATCGTGCGCTTAGCAGTCACTCGTCAGTGGTAGCCCGCAAGATGGAGTCCGTGCCACAAGCGCCATCGAAGAACGTCCATCGTTGAAGCAAGATAAAGTAGCTGAAGCAAAAAGTGCTTGATTTGCTTTATTGCTATTGATGATGTCTAGGTGTGTGGGCGGGGGGGGGTTCCTGACTAATAATGGTGGCCAAGTTGGCCAAGGCGCTACTAAGGATCGCTACTGCTAATTCCTAGCGGAAAGCACTACTGCCAATCTCCTTCCAACATCGTTGTGTGACGACAATAGAACACCAGATGTGCACGGCTACTTCAATTATTGAAAGCTATACCTGAGCCAGGTAGCTGAATGATATATTTATAGACTCCCTCTGCACTGATCGTCTAGTTATACAAGTCGTCCTAAGTGCTTTTGCCTTGCGATTTGAACGCATACCTAGAAACTTTCTCAGAGGGGGCGTTTCTGGGTTCTATTTTCCTGTTACGGTGCTGTAATGAGCCGTGAGTCGATGCCAGCATGAATGGTGCTCTGTGCGTACTTCAAGGTATGCTTATCCTCCCGGCTTCCTGGTGGAGACCCACTTGAAGGGCCTCCCGTCCTATGCTGCTTGTAACATTGTTGGACGCATAATTACTGAAACTGGAACACACTTCATGGGCATATTTGTGACACAGTGAGCCTTTGACGCATGTTCGGATTCATTATCATACCAGACACGACCATAGTTGCGTCCACATGTGATTACTCCAATGACAGGGTGTCCTAAACAGCAGGCCCAAAATTGAGCCTATCCACGTAACTGCACGTTTTGAACTTTATTTTGCCGAATGGGAAAGCCCACAACAACTGGACCTCAAAGTTCAGATTTCATCAAAGACCCAGCCATGTATGACATGCATGCATTTGTGCTCGGAGATACTTCTCCAACAAGAGGGATCTATCATTTACTTATAAACTGGGCTTCTTTTCGGATACCCATAGTAAATATGAGCTCCTCATTTGCAATGACCCCGCAAAACCCTCAGGCTCTCTAAAATGAAGCTCCTACTCAAAGCAGACACGACTCTGCCACTCCGCGAGTCGACATCTCACCAAAATATATAGTAGATACTATCAGCACAAAACTCACTTGACCACCAGTGGGGCTCTGAAACCCGTCTCAATTTTATCTAAAAAAGACCCGAATCATCCCTTCCCATTCTCAGGAAATCAGATCTTGTCATACCATACACACTGAGTTCCCATCTCATCTCCTCCAGCCCCTGCCACCCCCCCCCCCCCCCCCTCTGTACCCCCCAAATTGTGCCCACCTACCTGATCGCAAAAGTCCCAGCAACGACTCCCCAAAAGAAAATCTGCGCATCACAGACCTCATTACCCCAACTCTCCTCAACTACAAACCAAAACCCCTCCCCACTTGTCCCGCCTCAAATCTTCCCATACACACTTGCACCTCATCCAATCCCCCCTCCCCTCAACTCGTCCCTGCCATCTCCATCAAAACTCCAAGCCATCTACCAGCCGACCGTACGCCACATCCCCATCACCATTTCACCCCAAGCCCCCTCAGGCCCACATAATCTCATCCCCATGTATAACAGACAATTGAATGCGGCTGCAACGAACAATATACCTTAGCTACCAATCCAAAGCACTATGTACGTCTGCGTGACGAATTCGCGCAACTTCCGCCGGATATCACGAGTGGCTGATGGCGGGGTAACGGCGAGGTAATGTTCCTGAAGTACCGGCGATCATATATAGTGGGCTCATCGATGAGTCGTGGGTTTGTGAGGGGGAGAGGGGGAGTGTGAGTGTGTTTGCGGGGTGTATCATAGTGGACGTTGATGTACGCAGCGAAGGTGTATGACATTGCTATGCAATTGAGACAGAACATGTGAAGAGGATCTCGTTGAGGGTTGGAGGCTTGCTAGGAGGGGGAGGAGGGATGGGAAATTGTTTGGGTGTAGCGTTTTGGGTTGGGTATGGGGATTGTATGCGGTCTTGGTGAGGATGCTGGGAGTGAGGGGAGAGTGATGAGGGGGAGGAGGATGGGAATTCAAGGTGCTTTTTGAGATGAGGTTCGGAAAGCGTTCGTAGGATGAGGACTCGTGAAATTGGGGCACAAATGATGGAAGACAGCGCGGGAAAAGGAACGGCATTCTGCTCGAGGACTTTTCATACTTTCGATACATGATACACATATTGGGAGGTACGGCTTATTAAATATACTCATACATTAGCGTTAATAAACCACGCTCTCCACCTTCCGAAATACCATTACTTCCCATCTCATTGCGCCAGCGTAAACGGTCTGAGATCCCCCAATCTCCGACGAATTACCCGGTAAATGCATGACATAGTCCATACTTCGTCTCTTTATCGTGGTCACTTGCTATTATACGTCGGCCTCTTCTCCTTGCATGCAGAACGACGTCGCCCTTGCCTTTCCACCTCATTGCTGGGCTCTAGCCCATTCCGCACAGCTCTCTGTAGCCTAGAACCATTAGCAGGCTGCGCTCGTGTCTCATCATGACCTCTTTATATAGAGCGTTCACACTCATCCGCCCGGTGGCGGCGGCCACGTTTTCCCACACCTCTTATCACCCACATCAAACCCACCGCCAGGACAACCAACTTGACATTTCTCTTCCAACGGGCACGTCTGAATCCACCACTGCCCACAGACATTGCTAATACTACCTCCATTGTACGGACAATCGTTGACCAATTGATTTAGCGGTGCCGAACACAGCAAGGTCACATAATCTGAATGGCCGTCCTTATAGAGATCCTGACATTCGGGCGGCGCATTAGCATCCAATGTATAACCAGTGTGAACAACATTGCTATCAGCAGCGGATCCAGGTTCGAGGGCTGACGCCATCCCCCACGTGGGGTTAGTGCCTGCGCAAGCGCTGTTGACATCTGGGGCTAAGATTTTCAGATCATTGACGTCGTGATAGGGAAAGCATTGTCCCGAGGCTGTGGGTTGCGCTGCGTTCACCTTGGAGGCCGACGAGACCGAGGCCAAAGAGGCCGACGTAAGTGATACTAAGGAAACTGACGCAAATGAGGCGTCAATTTGAGAAATGGATAAGAGCTGGCTATCAACTGGGCAATCATTGGCTGTTGGCTGGGTTGTAATGTAGCCACAGTCAGGGCGAGTAACGGTCCACATGGTGGTGATCGGTGAGCCGCCACTTGAACTGGCGCTGAGAGTACCTGTAATGACGCTCGTGGTAGTGGAGGCTGAGACTTTCACAACGCCGCCGAAATGTTTGCAGCGGCAATAGTCGACTCCCCTACAGCCTCCGCCCATTTGAAGTTGCCACAGGTCTGTAGATCTTATTGGCATACAGTCGAACGAAGCATTGAAGCCTTGTGTAGTGCTTGGAGGAGCGATAGTGGTGGCAGGGTGTGTGGTGATGGAACTTGAGCCGATATCCGATGTCGTAATTGTAGAGCTGGTTGATTGTGAACACGCTTGACGTTTCGCAATGGTGTTGTCTAATTCCTCGCGCTTGACGTTGTTAGTGTTCCATTCCCAATTGATCGACCAAGCTAAGTCGTTGGCGCCGGCGCCACCTTGGCCATAGTACGTCTTGAGGGAATTATACAGGTTGTTCCATTGGTCCCAATCAGACTGCACTTTGCCTCTGACATTGTTGTTGGCGAATACCAGGTCTGCACCTATATTTACGAGTAGGCTTGGCAGTATACTTGTTGTAGCGCCGTTCCTATAATTGATGTAATTGTCCATATATCTTTTGTAACGAGTAGCCCAACCAAAATTCGATTTCGGAAGGTCAGGATGCTGGCTAAGATAAGTGTCGAGTGTCTGGCTGCGCATAGTGAGTATTGCTCGAGGAGCGGACTATACAGGGAGAGAGTACTTACAAAGCCACGTAAATGCGGTTGTTGGTTCTCTGCATTCGAGCGATTGTGTCATCGGCGTTGATTATTTGAGCAGCGCCCACTAAGACTTGCGCCAATCTTAGCTTGTGTTCTATTTTCTCTACCGCCTTTGACCAATTGTCGCCTTTCTTGACTTTCGACTCGGGCTTGAAGGATCCACCGAGTTGAGGGTCAAATGTTGGCCCAAGAACCTAAATCTGTGGTCAGCATAATTGGACAAACTATAGGATATTTCACATTCTGAAGATGAGGACGCGCAGTACTACTCACATAGGCTTTTGCATCTCCATTCAGCCACTGAGACATAGCAATGAAGTCGGGATTTCTGAGGCTAGCCAAGGAGCTGAATATTGGCTCCAGACGATTGTCCACACAACCTTCGGTGTCAAAGAACATTTTATTCGCATCATTACATGTGACCCCATCTAGTCGGTCGATAATGGTTTGCATGAATCCTGTCAAAAAAGTATTTTCATACGCATGATCAACGGTAATTACGTCGTTCCCTGGTACATTGCCACTTTGTTCGTAGGTCCATTCTTTGGCGTTGAGCCGGGTAATGGTCGGTGTACATGCTGGCGCACCGACATTAGTACTTCTATAGTACCGTGAGATCGTCGTAAGGCCGCCAAGCTGCCCCTGTGTTTCCGAAGTATAGAACTCAAACCCTCCGGGATACGTTGGTGTCGCAACTTGCCAATCGATGGGAGTCCTTAGCTTGCATTTGTTGATGCTTTCAATCGGCCTTGCAGGCTTCCGTTTCGCTAAATGATGGAATCGTCCGGGCATTGCCCTCTTCTTCAATGCGTAGTCGTCAGTCGGTGCAGGAATGATAGCTGGCGTACCAGTCGTCGGGAGTTCAAAAACGTCCGTTGGACAACATCCTGCGCACCCAGTACCAGAGTTAGAGGATGTGGAGCTTGAAGAAGTAGATGAAGGAGCGGTCGAAGATGGTGATGATCTTTCACTTGTACCAGAATTCTGCAATGAATTCTTGCCTGATTTGTTAGCAGGATCAGTTTCACCAGCCAGCGTACCCAGGTCTCCGAGTAGTTCGTCCGTCAAGTTTGGGTTAGGCGTGTCTTTATCCAGGTTGTCTTTCAACGATTTCAAAATCTCGTCAGCACATCCAATGATGTTCAAGATGTTTCCAGCCAAATTTACGAGGCTCGTGAAAGGGTTTGCGAGCCTCCTAGCCTTGCTACCTCCATTACACGAGCCTGTAGAATCAATACCGCCAAGGTCACCAAAAAGATTCTCGGCTTTGACAATTGTGTTGTCAACTTCGTGTAAAATTTCCGCCTTGTTGGTAGGCACAGTCAGGTCAACGCCCTGAATGCTTTCTGAGAGGGCAAAGAGCAAGCCGCCAAATATGACACCTTCGCTGGAAGCCGTGGTACTGCTGGGATCGATTCTGATCCCACTCGGCAGTAACATAAAGTCTGCTAATGGCGTGATAGTGCTGGATGATGGGAATAAGACATTGGGTTCGCGCGATGTTGAGGAGGATTCGATAATACCACGGTTATGTCCAGGCGCAGGCAGCTGCCTAGTACCTAGCAAGGCCGAGCTGGACCTCGTAGGTGCGAATTGTCCGCTGGGCCTTGTACTGAGCGATGCCACCGTGATTGAAGTGATAGGACTCGTATCGCCCATGACGGCAACTGAAATAGATGATACATCTGATCTGGGAGTGCTTGGTGTAGTTCCGGCTTGAGTATCTGGGGCACCAGAAGCTGGTATCGCGCCTAAATCGCTCGGCTTGGGCTGGGACATACTAGGAATAGCCTCGTTAGCACTGGTGAGTAAGTAGGGACAGTATGAAGTACTCACTCTGAGCCGCCTTGCCACACATAAGACCATTTCAAAGGTGTAGGTGACGGAGGCCGGCTCCCACCACTTACGATGACGGACTGTGACGGTAATTGTCCATTACTGGGCGTGCTAGTGGACAGTAATATGGACTGAGATTCACCAAGCTGCAGTACAGCAATGACTGGCCAAAAGTGAAGAAGGAGCATATCTGTAAAGACAATAGCCCAGCACTTGTCTTGGAGAAAATACGAAAGGAGGACACGCCGAAGAACTGCAGTAGGGAAAGGCAACGTTTATAGACATCACATTTCGTAACAGCATACGTGACCTCAATAGACCAACAGGATTACCTATTCCTCTCCAATACCACAAACCGAAGGATCTGCTCCGTAGGGAGTGGTGTGGTGTCTCAAGCTTGCGTGTATTGATCCTACCTAGGCAAGCATCCATCTCTCAACGTTCAAAAATTCAAGAACAATTGCGTGGTCTACTAGCTGCCACAAGCGGTGCTTATTGCATCGTATCAACTGGCGAGGCTACATTTCCGATATAGCTCGAGATCGTGAGTCTGAAAGAGTCATGAGACCCGACTATGCTCACTGACTGCGGCATCGACTGTTAGGCGATCGTTAAAGTTACTGGCCACCGTTCGAACAAAGCAGATCCAGAATAAGGCGGGGTCTTGAAACAAGCGATCACGAATTGATGGCATAGACAAACCGAGGAACCGAGAGAAGGAAGAGCTGAAACGAGACCTGAAAGGATTAAAATCCCCAAGTGTAACGCTGGGAACAGAGCAGGAGCCGCATGACTCAACCCATGCTGTGCAAAGGGCAGTAGACGAACCCTCCATCGTACTGTGGTGCGATTATCGAGGCTGATTTGGACACATAGAAACCATGCCCGGTTGTGACAAGCCTAAAGCGAGCTCGTGACGGTTACGCGTTATAGACGGTCTGCTGTCGAATCCTGTCTATTGACCTCAGATGTCTCGATGGCGAAACCGGGAGTTGCCGTTGTGCCACATCAGCCACCGGAAGGCTGATCCCCCACGTTTCGATACTCGAAATGACAGTGTTATCATAGCCACATGAGACACTGCGCCTCTTCCCGATAACCGTCCTCTGCCGTAAATCTTTGATCATGTGGAATCTTTGCACGTTTGCTTCCATCTCTAAATTGTCATTGGATAAGACTCAGCTTACCGGAGACGGAGCGCTGCTGCTGTATCTATTTCTGGCCGGTCTAAGCTTTCGAAGATCTACCGTCGCCCTTCAAATCCATCTTTCACCCACGAACCCACGTGGAGGTTTATACCAGCGCGACTATGATGTTCAGACAAGACTGCACAATGTTCTGTTGTATCTGTGGTGGTCCAATCGAGGAATATCGTGTTAGTGCGCCTTCTCCACTCGATCAAATTAGACAAGCATACTAACAAGTGGAAATAGTACGGCCCTATCGACTGGCTTTGGCAGGTAGTGCTCCTGCATATGGAAACCTCATTCCCGGATTTTTTAATTCGTGAGCTTCCAGCCAAAAATCAGGGCGGACCATACCATGAGCTTTCAGAGACTGAGGAAGCCATAACCGCGTGCGACGTTGCGTTGATGCCGCAACCTAGAGCTCTCTATATCCCGTGCCATGCCAAGTGCATATCAATTGCCAAACGAGTGTTCTCCACTTGTCATGTCAGCGTTGAAGACAGGATGAAGCACCTTTGGCGTGTTCTAGAAGCTCGCTTTGAAAGAGCTAAAGCCGAAACCATATTTCCTATCTTCAATATTCAAAGCGGTCTGGAACATTCGAATATTGGACGTTTTCAGGAACTTGTTTGGATGCCGGGTGATAAACCAGAGGAGAAGTTCCAGTCCGATGTAGGGTATTTGTGCCCTTTGGTCCAGGCTGTGCTGACTGTTGGCAGCATTTCGAAGCAGATCCCGAAGACGTTCCTGGGCTGACTACATTACTACTATGTCACCTCCAGACAATGCCTGTGGGCGATCATACTTTCATAACATGCGATCAAGCCCAGCTTCCTTCAATACAAGAAATAGGCCTAGAGTGTGAGTTTGAGGTCGCTCCAAATACATGGCGCGAAGCATTGACTCAGTGCTATTTGCCATGGCTGTGGGACCTCGACGAGAAGGCCATTACACTCAAAGACGCGGCCAAAGCCGAAGGTCAACCGTGGAACTGGGAGTTGCTCGTCCGTCAACTCGCGCAGGTGGAGATACATGAGCCAGGAGCTGTACTTGATGATCTTGCCATGGGGTTTAGGAATCGAAGAAGGATCTGGAGGCTGGTGGATGATATACTAGCTGAGAAGGCTATTGGCGAGGATGGGCCTTCATCGAACGACGGTTGGATGTCAAGTCAGCTTTGATTGTTGTTGCTTCTGCTAGGCGCTCCTTAGAATGTACCGGTCACTCCCTTCCGTATAAGCCATCTTGTGTATACTCTTCCATATCCCGTGTAGTGCCTCCAAGGCCATAAGCTGAACTTAGAGCCATTCACTGAAACTACGTGTCCACATAGACAGATACTCTCGGTATCCTGAATCGTTCCATAAGTCAAGATGGCCACTAATAGCACAGGAAGGAGTCTAGAGGGCCCCGTTGGTGGCCACTCAATTGCCGGCAACTGCTACTTCGAGTCCTTTCACCCTCTCTGTGTGATCCGGCTTCAGCGGGATATTCCCTCCAAGTAAACCAACCTGGGTAACAGGTGTCGCCTTCGAATTGTGGGCGAGGCAGACCTGCGCTCTTACTCTCGAAAACAACAACTTGCAAGATTGTGCCCTGTGAGTCGGCCGGCCCCTTATTAGCGACCTTCCGTGGGCCCGCTTGTCTTCTGGCTTCTTTCCCTCACGAGGCATGAGTCCAGCGACTTTCAACGCTTGCATCTGCGCTTCCGTCATGTTTTCCTCCTTGCTGTCCCCGTCCTCCGCATCATCGCTCCAGCCCATGTGTACGTACCGATCCGAGTCCGAGTCATTGTAGTTGTGCTCATAGAGATTGCCCTGGTATTCGTCTTCAAGACACAGGGTATCAAGCCCTTCGTCGTCATTATTGTGGCCTAAGGACGCGACTTGTGGATCAAGGAGGAGCTTGCAGTCTGGTTCACGTCGAACTTCTCGCGGAGTTGTTAGCCGATACGGATAGGAAGATCGCATAGAGGGACAGAGCTTACCAAGAGTCAGACACCTCGGAATGGGCCATACATACTCCCAGTAGACGACCGATAGAGCTAGTCCCGATAGGGCTACGCTCTTTTAAGGCTCCCTCAAAACGGCGATGGTCAGACCGGGATTTGCGTATAAGCTTAAAGTAGTATATGGTCAGAGCAAACGTATTCGAATGATCTTGACGCGTTGGTGACGTGTCGGATTAGTCAGCCTTGTCTCGCGACTTGTACATGCAATACTTCGCTGATAGATGTGCTTCAAACCTTCACGCCACGAACGTGGAAGAAGCAAACCCGAGGATCCATCATCATATCTCAAAGTCATGTTCATGCGGCCTGTGGCGTCGCAGTTTGCGCTGAAAGATTGATCGATCTTAGTCTGCTTTTCTTGACCAAACATCTAGTTGCTGTTGACATTTGAGTCATCGTTCTAGCAGGTCGACATTGGTGTTATAAGAAGACTTCTGCCGTACTCGTTATGACAGAAAATGTGAAGTTCATATCAGATTTAGGACAATTGACACGGCTCGCTCTAGCATTCCAAGCGCGATGGTCTCCAATATATTTCCGAACCTCGGGCAGGTGTCCATAATGCTTACAGATCCTACAGAAAAACACTTACAGTCTCTGCTTGATCTCGTGGATGTACAACTTCGCTGGGTAGAACTCAATCGCTGCATCCTGCAACAGCACGGGGCGGTCTTTACAGACCTGTATGCGTCGCCTAAGACTATTCGAAGCATAGTCGTTAGCAGTTGGCTTGAAAACGTCGCGAGGCATGCACTCTGGCAAGAGAAGCGTCTTGACTACATGGGGCATTTACTGAACCACTTGCTCCGCACACAAGGGAGGATCAACGCTTCAGTGGCAGTGGGCACTCAAACGCGCTCTAAGACAATCCAGGACTATGTTGACAAGCTGCCTTCGTTGAAAGCTAATGTGTACGAAGATATGGTGACGGAGATCAGTCATGTGGTTGACAACACTATCCTAAAGTCCGGCAATGTTGCATTCAAAGATATTCTTTCTTTATCGGATCCTCCCCTGGTCACACCAGGCTCATTAGTAGGTATAGGACCGCTCTCCGTCGTTGAGAGAATCAGATTTTTCCTGGAGACGATTAACATTTGGGAAGACTTGCAGTCTGCCGATTTCAATAAGTATACGGATGTTCATAGAAGACTATGTCAGATCAGCGCTAACGTCAGGGCGGCGATAATCCATCAACCGCAATCTCCTCGTGTTTTCGACTCTCACATAACTGGATCATCAACAATGCAGCGCTCCCTAGAGTTAAAGGGCTCTGGTGGCGAAGTGCACAGAGTCCCACAGCCAACCCCCCTAGACCCAGCTCTAGTAGACGGCCACGCAGTCGCTCGACCAATGTTCGTAACGTCACAGGTTCAACTGGAGATGCCGTCAGTAGCTTCCGGCGACACTGGAGACCTTTCCGATCAAGCCGTCGTGGTACCCTCGACCCAAAACACAGCTCACACAGCAGATCTCTACCCACAGACCAACGACTTGGCTCTACCCACGGGTTCGCAGACCGAGAACCAAAATGTTGAAAGTTACATCTCAACAGATCCGACGGACTTGATCAATTGGGATACTTTCATTGATTGGTCGGATGAGTAAGTGTATCTGGCTCTTTGTCCGACTTGCAGACACCAGGAATTTCTGAGGGCTGCTTATGAGTACAATGATTGAAGTTTGTCGCCTCTGATCTTGTGGAATGCACACTTCAGGATTTCACATGGTAATACTCGCCTCTGCCTCTTTGCCCTCATTCACAGTAGTAACGAACACGGTCAAGATGGTGAGACAGTGAGAGCAATGGATATTGAAATGTCAAGTGTGAGCGCCAAGCCCTAGCTGGCGCTACTATACAAACAAGCTTCATTCCGCCTTGTCAGGGACCGAAAAAAGGCCCCCGAGTCACCCCATGATCCTCCACAGATTAGGCGCTAATCAGCTTGAGAGGCTCGCTTAGGGGACTCGCTTGGGGGCGCTGCTCCGCCTGCAAACACATGAACTTTATTGTGTCCCTGACGAGTCCGCTGGTGCTGACTTACCAAGCTTTCCACTTATAAGATCCCTGATAGAATACCGAATTCATCTGGAAATTATTTCTTAATGCTTGCTCATTGTCCTCTCTGGTAGCTTGAAAGATTGGGGTCTCTAAAGTGTAGGGCCACTGCTGACCCGGGGAAGACATCTCTACGTCCTTTTACATCGTCGCGATGTTCGCAGTCTTTCGTGGCGCGCTAACCTACTCTCATCTCATAATGCTGGTCATTCTTAGGCATCAGGTTCCGCAGGAAGCACGTCCGCGTTTCGTCCTATTCATCCGAGAGCCCCAGCTAGATCCCGCCAAAACAGGAAATGGGGCCACCAGCCGTCGAGGCTCTTAGGTTCTCACAACGACTCATTGGTCAGATAGGACGTCAAACAGGACGAGTCTACTCTATCGGTCACCGGGTAAGACAAAATCAGATATCGGCGACGCAGTCAGTGCACGAAGATCCTTACTAGGGCAGCATGGTCTTGTGCGAAATGCGATTCCATTGGCTTTTCTCTCGGCTAATGTCACCTCTTTTAGGCCGTCAAATAATCGCAAATTACAACGTCCGTTATGAACGAATCCGGATGTCCGTTCAATTTATCATATTATGCTTCATACTTCGATCTAAAAACTTATATTACACTATATCTTACCCTTTCAGTGCTCTGCAGTAAGAATTCTATGCTGTGCTACTAAACTCTTTGCAATTAACCCAAAATTTCGTTCGAACCCTTATCTTTACTGCCGCTTTGAATTTCTGGACTAGTTCTGCCAATGGCGGTGCACCAACATGATAATCCCCAGGATCATGTAGAAAAAAGTGAGGGAAACAAATTGGTTTCCTTTTGCTACAGCACAGGATGCAGGGACTCCTTTCAACTCCTCACAAAGTTCAGATCATGGTGATGTGGCCTATGCGCAGAAAGATGTAGCTGTATCGGACAACGCTCCCTCTCCTCGAAATGTACATGGCATCAGGTGGGCGGTTGCAGTCTTTTCAGTTCTAGCATCTACCTTACTCTTCGCGCGTTTTGGAGAAGTCAACAAATTACCCTGGCTTTCAGTGGCCTTCCTAGTGGCTGCATCGGGAAAAAACCTGGTCTGGTGAGCTACGATCTATGATCATCAATACAAGCCATCGACTGACCAACATTAGGGTTAAGATGTACGCTCAATTCGATGCTGAGATCTTGTATCTCGTCAATGTCTTCCTATTCGAAGCTGGATCAGCGATCTGTGGTGCATCCAACACGATGAAACGTACTTATTTTTGGCCGTGCGCTGTGTGGTTTAGGAGGCGTCGGCATGTACTGCGGTGTCATGACTCTGCTTTACGATAGAGCATGAGAGACCTCTATCCATTGGACTGACCGGTCTCACATGGGGTCTTGTAACCGTAAAAACCACATCTCCTGTCGCAGAATGACTTGGCTAATTGTGTTCTAGGTCCTAGGTCCTATCGTTGGTGGCGCTTTTACAAATTCCAGCGCCGGATGGAGATGGGCATTCTACATCAACCTCTGCGTCGGAGCCGCCCTTGCACCAGGCTTGTTCCTCTACCTCCCGCGTCACAAACCCCGCCCAGGCGTATCGCAGCGCAAACGCTTCGCCGAAATTGACTACATTGGCGCCATACTAATCTGCTGCGCGTTCGTCTCGGGCGTCAAGGCAATCAACTTTGGCGGCATAGTCTACGCCTGGTCCAGCGGCCGCATAATTGGCCTATTCGTCATATCCGGCGTCGGCTTCATCCTCTTCGGCATCCAACAAATCTTCACAATTGCCACAACCAAAGACCGCCGCATCTTCCCCATCGAATTCCTTAAGTCCCGCGCTATGATCCTCGTCTTCGCCCACCGCCGCTGCCACCACACTAACATTAATCCCGATCTACTTCATACCCTTCTTTTTCCAATCTGGCCGCAACTCCTCCGCCATAGGCGCCGGCGTGCATCTCATCCCTTTCGTCTGCGTCATGGTCCCCACAGTCATTGCCAACGGCGCTATCATGTCCTCTACAGGCTACTACTCGCCCTGGTACCTCTTCGGCGGCATACTCTCCGTCATCGGCGAAGCCCTGCTCTACACCATTCCCGAATCATCCTCCGACTTCTCCGTGTATGGCTACACCGTCCTCACGGGAATCGGCGCCGGCGCATTCCTCCAAGCCTCGTTCTCCGTCGCTCAAGCTAAAGTCGGCCAAGAACAGATTCCAGTAGCAATCGGCTTTATCAGCTGCGCACAACTTGGCGGTTTCCCTTGGCTTTGGCAATCGCAAATACAGTCTTCCTTAACCACGCGAGTAATGGCATTGCCGTCATCCTTCATAATGTTCCTGTAGAGCAGATCCAAGCTGCTGTTGCGGGTGCGGGATCGAAGTTCCTCAAGAGTTTGGATGTTAAGGTTCAGGCTGAAGTATTGCATGCTATATTGCGTGGAATGAAGAATGTTCCGATATTGGATATGGCGGCTGGGGCGCTTACTATTGTACTAAGCCTCCTCATGAAGAGAGAGAAATTGTTCATGAAGTCTAGTGGTGGTGCTTAAATTTGGCTAGCTAGCTATTTGTGAGCGTGATACAAGTTTCATCGCTTGCGCTTCGGAGACGGCGTTCGCAGACGTGGGATGAACTGAGCATAGATGCGGTCTGCTTGCGCATCTTCAAGAAGATCTCCACTCTAATAGAACATGTCATCAAACAATCACTGTCTACACTCTGATCTCCCAAGTCCAAATTAACCTCTTAGATCCAAACGCCGAAACCATATACCTGCCTACACCAAACACATCTCACTCCTCCACCCCCAAATATCTTCTGAGCAAACCTCACCTCATCATCCCCTCACAATTCCAACATCCCACTATAATCGCCCACTTGTTCCGCGCCCAAGATGCGTAAGGGTTTAAATTAGAGAACAATGGATATCTAACTCTCCAAGCTGTGCAGCGCAATCCCGTGCACCCCTCGCATTCTTCGCATCCCGAGCAAGACGCGCATTAATCCCCCTTACTGTCTCCCTGATAGCTCTATCGTCTTCATCTTCATCCGTTTCCGCAGCTTTGTCTTGCGATTGTTATGAATGTCTCGCATCATTCTTCATACTTACTAGTATATGTGCGGCTTCTATATCTTGGTCTGTCAGGTCTATGATTCCATCTCCCCCAACTCCATCAATACCCACCATCCCAACCCAAAACCCACCCCCCAAACCTACTCCCCAGCATCCCTTGCAATACGCGCATTCATCCCCCTCACTGTCTCTATGATAGCTTTATTGAGGATGGCATCTTCATCCTCATCCATTTCCGCGTGTTGATCTTGCAATTGTCGTAAATGTCTCGTATCGTGCTTCATGCTTACTAGTATGTTTGCGGCTTCTATATCTTCTTCTGTCATGTCAAGATTCAGAGACGGCTGTACTGTTGGTAAGGTAGCTGGAGATTGTTCGGGGATATTGATATCGTGAATGCCCGATGCTTGTGGTGAAGTCGCTGTGTCTTGACTTTCCATATTGGTATCCTCGGTATCCAGCACGTTTTGTGCAGCGCCTGTGGGTTGATCTGTCATCTCAGTATCGTTGACGCTTGGTACTACTCGCGCGGCGCTTTCAGTTTGGTCCGCCACATTAGTATGCTGGAGACCCGGTACTCTTTGTGCAGTAGCTGGGGCTTCTTCGGGTATGTTGGTATCCTGAACGCCTCGCGCAGCATGTATAGATTGATCTGTCATCTCAGAATCGTGTACACTTGGTACTGTTCGCGTAGCACCCATACCTCGATCTACCACATTAGCTTCCAACCTTGGGTCTCCGGTAGCTGAACACTGTGTCACAGCCGCACTACAATCTGCACACAGCAGGACCAGCTGCTTATGGGCCTCCACGAACTCAGGAGACGTAGCTTCTCTGCCTCGGCATATCTCCCACAATTCAATAGCTAAAACAAAAACCTCCCTTCTTTTTACAGGGTTTAGATTCATGTATCTTGACATTAACACTCCAGGCCTCAAGAGTTCGGGTCTTGTATGTATAAGAATTGTGTGGGCGTTGCTGTCAACGGCTGGCGTATAAAAAACAGTTTTGTCAACGAAACGATAAGTTTCGATCGTGGGGTGCCCCATTCCCACTGTCCACTTTTCCAAGTGACTGTTGTAGATCTCTAAATCCCTCTGCCACTCGGATTGTTTCATGGACGGCACGCTCTTCAATGTCGTTCGAGCGCTAGCTAAATACTTCAGCGCGTCCTTGACGTCCTCTATCTGCTGTTGCTGCCAGATCCAATGTTCGTCGAATGTCACTAGCCAGTCGCCCAGGATCTTTCGACGTACAGTCGCTCGGGACTTGTTCACGGTCCCGAAATATAGACCTAGTTGGCGGAGGACTTCGTTTTGGAAGTCGATCCATTGGATTCTGGGGCCGATCAAGGTTAGCAAGTGCTGAAAACTCTGTGCTGTGGGATTCTCGAGAGAGTAGTGAATATAGGGTAGGAGGGTTGAAGCAAGACTGGGTAACATGGTAGGCTGAGATGTGGTGGACATGTTTGAGCTAATGCGTATTTCGGTTCCAAGCCCAGAGTCGCTGGTGGTTATTTTAGGAGAAATTGAGCAGGTGAGTCGGTCCTTGAGAGTGCGTATGTGAGCTTCTTATATCTTCGCTATCAGATCGTAGGCGGCGGTTCGAAGATCTTGTGTCCAGTGGCCAAACATCCAAAAGACTAGCGCGAACTGTATTACGCGCAACTATCAAGCCATTCCTTGTTGATCGAGATCAAGCAAGCTGCGTTCGATCTATATAAGGATACCGCACATGAACAACGGGCAAACGAGCCACGATCAACGACATTCAGCAAATCGAAACAAACAACGTTGCTGAGTGGAGGGCACAGGTAGTTGGAGTGACTGTCCATCGTGCGATAGCTGCCTTCTTTCATGTTGGAAGATTACGATGGAATTCACTCACTCGAGGATGATTGATGCTACGTTAGTGCTCCTTGTCATCTCAATATCCCGAGCAATCTCTGCTGCAATAGGACCCATTAGACGGTTTGCTCCAGCGGTCCAAAACAGGAACACTTTCGCCACTTTAATGTGTAATGTAATCGCCGAACTTTTGCCCTTCAACCTGAATCAACAACCAGCAATTGATCTTTACAATAAAGCCAATCTTTGATAATGGACCATCAATTGAACTTTACGACAAAGAATAGTCGCAAGGGCCGTTCGACAATGTCTTTGTTTCGGACTTGGTATTCCAAGAAGTAATCAATTGATGTTCAACATTCTGTCCTCAAATATAAGTCAACAATCGCCTTCCACAGACTCTCGAACCTCAACCATTCCACCATCCGTTCGACCAAGCCTCCAACCATCGCAAACCTCGATCGAGGTACACCCTGTTCTGGTCCGCTACACTCCAAACCCAAGCAACATGTCCACCAACAACACCATCCCATCCCCAGCTTCGCCATCCGAAGCCGAAATTATCGCCTTTACAGCCAACATCTCAATCTCAGTCTCCCTATGGGAACCCGAAGTCGTCGACCTAACAGCCGACGATTCATCCGAGTTTTCTAACGTGGATTCGACTTCAGCTACGATGTTAGAGCCTAGTTCCGATCGTGTGATGTTGTATACGGAGCTCGAAGACGAGGCATCGGTCATATCAGAATCATGGTCTCCCACAGAAGTCGATTACGATTTCGCAATGGGGTACTCTGCACCTGATCCTGAGCTCGGAGAAGACAACATGTTTGAAGAATACAACATGTCCGACACAGCCTCCCTAACAGAGCTAACACCGTCCGAATACGCCACCGCAATAAATTGCTTCGGACCAGCTCCCCCCGAGAACCACTCGTCGATGCAGCCCGAATCGGAACCGTGTTCGCCTACAGAAGTCGATTTCGATTTCGCAATGGGGTACTTTGGACCTGACGCTGACGAAGAGGAGGACGTATATCTGAGAGCGTTTGAGTATGATAGCGCATTGGGCTATTGTGGTCCCGATAGGAAGATGATGAGGCGCGCACAGTCATGTCGGAAGCAACATGTGTTCGTTGACCTGACGGTAGATCGGGAAGAATAGAAGGCAGGTCTGAGGATAGGGGATGAGTTTCGATGGATCCAATGTGGATATAATGGAATGGGATGAGTTTCGATCGATCTAATGTGGATGTAATGGAACGGGTTCGTAGCAAGTCATAGTTAGGACAAAAGACGTCTGCTCCAACAATTTGCGCCTATCTAAGCAGCATGTGTTGTCGCATTCAAAGGTTTCAATGTCTTCGTCAAATGCATTAGCCCAAATGTTAAGAACATCCTTCTTCTCATCGCTGCTTCTGTGCTTGTTAGACACGACTCACTTGGACTAGGTGGCTGCACAGCTTGGGAAATAAAGGAAAACATTTAGTATTGAGGGTTGACTGTAGCATTTCTGTAATGGAACGTAAAGATCATGCGCGAAGGATCTTTCTTCTCAGCATGGCACAACCAATGGTAGGAACGTCGTGGTATGAAACATTAACTACGCTTCGAACATTACATACCACTAATGAACGCATCTGCCGACACTTATACCCTTCCCCTAAAAATCTGGCCCCTCATTCCTCAACATCCCCAACATCCAACAGCTCCATGTACCATCCTCCACTTATTGCGTCCCTAACGATATGACACCAGAGTCAATAATCAAGCATCCATCCATTTCCACCACAAGATCAATATCGCTCCATGAACAAAGGTTCAAACTCCCTCCACACCACCTAGCTTCCACCTCATCATCTACAACAGCCTCCATAATCCCGTAGACCCTACTCACCGCATACCCAAACCCTACACAAACTCCTAATTCTACCCTGTCACGAGCTGACTTATTGCATAAGTGGATCCTCTTCGTATGCAGATAGGTCTGACACAAAGCGAAGCCAATGCTCTACAGTAATCATCGATTCCATTTTCCGTTTATCGAAAGATAATCGCGCATTATCGATGTTGTGATGTTGGGGTAAGGGTTCCTGGGGAGTATGGCGCTGTGCGAATAGTGGTTGAGATATACTACGTGGAGATGGACGGATGGTATGCTTGCTGGAGGTCTGAAAGACGGGTTGAGGGGAGGTGGAGGCAACGTTGGGAGTACATGCTTGAGTTTGGGAGTTGCAGGAAAAAGACTTGAGGGTCGAGAGAGCTGGATTCTGGGTAGAGAGTAGGTGTTGAGATAGAGACGGAGAATTCCATTTCGAGGGACTCGGGGATTTGTGTTGTGATTAGACAATAATGGCATTAAGTAAGGTATGCAATTTGTCATCCTGGTGCGTGTCGAGGATTACTCTCATATCACGCTCATAGCATAAGGTAAGCTGTACGCGAGTAATAGCTCGACAAGAGCATTCATTGATGGTGATATTGTTTTTAATTCCTAGCAGACTTGAATACATGGCATAAAACCGAGAATCAAGATCACCAACCTCCCCAGGCTTCCCCCACCCCCACCCCACTCATCCCAACCCTCCTTAGATCCCCCAACTCAACCCCATAGTCTCCCCACAATACCCCCTAAAGTCCCAGCTCCTCCACACACATGTACTCGACTTTACATACCCTTACCCTTCTCAAACTTACCTACCCCCTAACCCCCCCCTTCCCCCCCCCCACAAAACCCACGATACTAACGCCAAAACCCCATCAACAAATGCACTGTAGCCTGAGATTTCTCAGATTGAGATTCGATTCTTGAGCATTCGAGCATTCGTGCATTCACGAAGCAAGGACACGACGCGATGCGATACGATGCGACATGCTGTGAAGAGAAGTGATATGACGCAATGTGATGCGAGTCGCTCGCTATAACCTCATCGATATCCGTTTTTCGATGTAGGGCCATGATGAGCTGGTGGAGTGTAGTTTCATGGTGAGATAGTAGAGTATAGCACCTGCGTAGGAGGGTAGAGGGGGTTTAGGAGGGGGCTGGGTTGGAGGAAGGGGGAGGCCGGTGGGTTTGCTTGGTTGAAAGGAGAGGTGGGAGGGTGGAAGTTGGTGGGGGAATAGATGGTGGGAAAAGGAGGGTGAGGGATGCGGTGGGACTGTTGTGGTTGCTTGAATTTCGGAGGCCATGGCGTTTGTATGATTTAGTGGGGTTTGGAATTGTCGAATGGACTTGGGAGAGTTGGGTGAGGTAGAAGAGATACCAGGGTGGTTGTTGTGGAAGAAGGCACGGTTTTGGGTGTTGAAAGCAAGTTTAGGGAAAGGGGTTGTGAGTTGGCTGCTACGGAAGGTGTAGGATGTTAGATCGTAGCTAGGAACGAGAGGTGTCGGTAGAGCACTTCAGGAAGATCAACCAGTGTTTGCTAATGATTGAGATTTACATAGGAGACTGCTTGTTCTGCACCCTCATACGGTTGAACGCTATGGAAACAAGCTGGAAATGAAAGGAAACGATCGTGTTGATAGAGTGCAATGTGGATTGATTGAGACACAAGACTCGACCCTTAATGTCATCAACGTAAAGGTTGTTTCATCATTTGACACGTTGTCCTGATGGTGCAGTCATCGCCTGCGATACTGCTTCAGTCGATGAACGTTTCAATGCGTGCGCTAGTCTTAATGAAGAAAGGGAGTACATGTAGGGTGAAACCAGCAACCCACACAAATTATATCACCATCGGCATTGGCGACTTTCTTTGAACTGTGGCCGATGCTGACATTGCCTCCTAAATGGAGACACCGAAGCGTTTCGAAATGTAAAGCTGGAGTAACGATTGTCAAGCAGACTCGATTCGGTCTGCAGATGATGGGTTTTGCATCCTCGTGGATGGTCTTGCACGTCAAGCGCACTGTATCCAGCGCGGAAAGGTGTAATGGGCGACATAGTCTGGCTTGCTGCTAGGTGTCAGCTAGAATACGAGGTCTTGAGTCAACAAGGCATGCTTTGCTGTGGCTTCATATGCTAAACCAACAAGTATGATGTATCAGGAAATTAGTGTGCTGGGAAGTTGAGAAGATAAGGTGAACTTTGCAACACTATACGATTCAAACGTGGCTTTGGTTCATAAACAGGAACGTCGTAAAAAGAATAGAACGCAATCGACTCTAAGCGTAGACAGTACTCACCAGAAAGCTTGATCCACACCAAAGCCAATCAAGCCATTCTTCTATGAATTCGGCGTACCGAGACCCGCCCAAACACCATCCGGTGTTGGGCATTTGATTCGACTGGAAACCCGGTACTGAGTCCAAACAGCTCCTCCTCCCACTCCAAAGGCTTCCTTCTCACTCGCGGTTCCCCTTTGCAGAGATGCCACGCTCGAACTGCCTCCTCGGCAGGGCCCCATAACCGCTCTGACATAGCAAGATACAGCATCTCAGGGATATTGAACTGAGGCCAAGTCTCAAGGGTGTTGACGGACCATTCATTTTTTGGTGCGACTGTATCGCGAACTTTTTGTAGCGCTGCTGGAGGGCCGAAAGCTATAATGCTAAGACGGTCAACTTCTGTGCGCAAATTGCGGAGAGCTGTAGCCGTTTTCGCGCCATTAGGTAGAAGTTTTTCTTGATAGTCGTCGGAACGACCTGGTACTGAGAGGAGGTAGAGAGTGAAAGTGCGAAGGTTTGGTGCCAACTCAGGGAGTTCTGTGATCAGACTTCCCAAAGCGCAGTCAATGCGAGTTGCAAAATTCTCACTTGACGTAACACTCGTCGGATAGTCGTCTATGAATGACAAACTGACGTGCTTCATGAATGGCAGATTCACGAAGAATGGAGGAGGCCATTGGAAGAAAACCTCTTCCATGTTATAATCAAAGCGATTTGTGGAGTAGAAGACTGCCTTGGCTTCTTCGCATAATGCTTTGTCGGTCTGCATGATTGCTGTGACGTCGAAAATGGGAAGACGTTTCGTTCGTGGCGATTCGTTTGGAATGCAGAGAGTCACATCCGAAGGGCCTGTCAACACGTGACCGAGGATGACGAGGCGGATCTCTCGTGGGAGGCGGTGGAGGAGGGATGGGTTCGTATAATCTGGGATTGAGTCGAGGCGATGCAGTGAGAATGGGGTTGCAGACTCCAGTGTGGACCCGCTTGTTGTTGACACCCCAGGCTCCACCTTGATGGTAGGCGACGCGGTTATGTCATGTATCGAAGAAGGATACGCTACCTTAGGACCCCCAAATAACGATGTGACTGATGTTGATAGGACGTCTTTTGTCATGTCGATGATCTCTAGTTCTAGTCGAGTGGCCGGCTTCAACACCTCAGCCTCCGACTGGAGACCAGTACTGAGGTACTCTAGCAGCGACTGGGAGGGAATATTTCCTATCAGGTCAACGACCTTGTTGGCCATATTGAGTCCGGTTGTATCTTCCTGAGGAGGGTCGTCTTAAAGACACAGTTGGATAGCTGTAGCGTGGTTGACTGTCTGATGGTGTTCTGATGGTGGAGATCTTGTGATCCGGATATTGAAGTGAAGGGGCGAAAGTAGTTTATATCTGTAACGAGTGTTGACGCGGCAAGTGTTGACCAGCTAACAAGGACGGCATATGTTATAACGTATTCCAATCGTTTTGCAGAGCTTCGGACATTGACAAATTCGAAGAGGCTCATTGTCCAGCCGATAGCATTGAACAACGATAGTCATACTCTCCAAGGCTATCAATTATTGTCTCTTTGAGCTACTATAATGACGGCAACAAAGAGATCAAGAAGATGGACATTGTCCAATTAGGCCGGTAATCATGTCATCCCTCCAACCAAATCCGCTGGAACCCTCTCATTGTGTGCCGACCGAGACGTACTCCATTCCCGTATCTGCTCCATAGGCAGGAGGACTCTGCGTCTCAAAAGCCGACCGTGGTGTCTCCTTGACATAGATACGCGAGGCCAGTCATCATGTATCTGCTCTCTCCACTCCGATTCCTCGGCTATCTTTGACCTCATTCCTTCTTGTGCATCTTCACGACCGTAGGCGACAATGCTCAATGTGTCCGCATTCCCGCGTAACGAGCTGAGTGCATATGTTGTGAGGTCCAGTGATACCACTGTACTCAAGTAGTCAAAGTGAAATGGGGTCCAAGGGCCGTAGGATGGGTTGGTGAGGACGTAGAAAGCGAAGGTCCGGAGTCGAGGACACGACCTAGACAACGCTTGGAGTAGCTGAGCGTTGTTCCTATCCGCATGAGCAAGTCGTCCTGCCCAGCTGACGTTGTCAATGAACTCAAGGCTGACGTGCCTGAGCATTGCAAAGTGCTTCTTGAACGTGCACGGCCATTGATTCACATGGCCGTAAGTGGTGAAGTGAAAATGATTGATGGAATAGAACACATGTAGTGCTTCTTCAGAGACTAAGCGGCAGGTACGGAAGATTTGTAGTCCATCGAACAGCAGAACGGGTTCCTGAATAGCTTTTTCATAGTCGTGCGAAACGGTAGATAGCTCACTTTCCCCTCGAAGTGTCCCTTTGGTTACTAGACAGAAGCCATAGATCATCTCTCGTATCTCTAATGGTAGATCTAGGAAACGGAATGATGCAGGTCGAGATGTTCCATATCTGAGGCTCACTGATAAGACGTGAGCGGGTTTGGGACATACCGAACGCTTATGATACAGATACTGCGAGTGGTGCAAGTAGTTCGATCTTTGGATGGGAGTTGGCAAGAATATTGGTATAGAAGGGGAATGCTGGCGACAGTCTTGTACTAGGCAGAGCTTTCGTTCCAACATCTCGTTATTCTATGCTCAAGGCTTTCAATTGCTAAGTGCACGAGCCGAATCATGTCTTTTTATTGTAAATTTTCAAATCTTCACAGGGTCACACCATGCTTGGCACCGTTGGGGTAAGTCATCTGAAGGTTGTGGCGGCGAAAAACAAGGCTGTGCATGACGGAAGAGGTTCGAACTTAATCGTGCATTCGGATCAGATACCTTCAGAATCAGCTGGTTGATTACTTTTCATGAGTATTGAGGGGACTCTACAACTATTGGCGAGCTTGCTTGTGGCAAGCAAAGTTGTCATTTTGTGGAGTGGCCTGGTAGCGAAATAACGGCGATCCCGAGCAGCACTACCTCCCAATCCTGGAGAATGCATGAATGTTGTGGCGTCTTCTGATTTTTGGAATCATTTTCTGGGTCGTGTAGTCTGGTAGTGGTAAGTCCCCACTTTTCTCCTCTCAAGAAATAGGGTAAAAGTCACAGGGCGGTTTTGGAACCATACATGGAAACACAAGGAATGTGCTAAGCGAGCACATTGCAATTTTCACAAGGTAGCGCGTTTTGGTTGCAGGCTGAGCTATCGTCTTCACTTTGTATGATTGAAATAGAAGAAGTCAATCTATGAACGCCTAGAACACATAATTGCATCAACGCCTGCAGAAAGCAAATAGTGGCATATTGATGAGATCTGGCATCACTCACATCATACATAACCCCAAGCAGCGGCTTCTTGCATCTGAAGTAAAACTAGCGATTGAGCCGGCTCGGGATGGTGTGGCAGATGATTACTCGTGAGTGGTACACGGCGGGAAAGGGCACGTTGAGGTCTTAACTCTATCGCAGGCAATATTGCTGGTGGCGATACGTTGATCCTGGAAATGCCTGCCGTGTATTCTTCGACTCTTGAAGCAGTCGACTGCCCTACATTCAGAAATCGACAACCAGACTGTAGTTGCGGCAACGACTCGTCTGTAACGTCTTCAGCTCGGATGGAACGATGTCTGTTATCTCGCTTACAGCCTTGTACAACATTTGGAACGGCTATCAACGGTCGATCAGGCCGGCTTGGCTCGGGGGGTTGATGTGGCCCTCGGGGTTGCCGAGAAGGATGAATGAGCCTGGAACTCTGTACAGGTGGTGAATTGACGTGCATGTTCCGCTCAGCGCTATTGTATGGTAGCCGCTGTGCCTGACTACGCATCATAGAATCTCGTATTCGTGATCTTGAAATGTTCCCAGGCACAACCGGTATTTGCGATGGCAATCCTCTAGGTGTCGTGGTGCTTGAATAGACTCGACGTGTTTGAACAGCTGGATCACCTGGATATGGAGAATCTGGGCGTTGTGGAACCCTCGAAGATGAGGGCCATCGACCAGCTGGCAAATTGCCCATAGCCCCTGACTGCATAGCCCGGGGAAGTGCCGTACTTGGAAAGGGCAGCTGGCTTTCTCGACCGTTGCTGGTATCCTTCGAGATAGGAATACGACTGGGTACCGGCGTCGCGAAGGGCTGCTCGGTTTGCTTTCGACTCTGACCTGGATCACATGTGGTCTTAGCGTGAAGCTGTTGAGTTTGGCTTCTTTCGAAACAGAAGCCACAATTAGGGCAGGATGTTTTAATCTCCACCACACCCAGGCCGGTCTCCCCGGCGTGTCCTCCTCCAGCCGCAAGCCCACTTCTAGAAGGGCCTGGTTGGGTCTGTTCTCCTATCATACTGCGTTCAGAGTCAGCGTTCGGGCCGTTGTTTATCTGGAAAGGGAATCGTCTACGAACCTGCTCTCCCCTCATCATCTCCGGCCTGAGGCCTTGTCGCTGTACATTTAGCGGAGCTGGCATGGCTGATTGATCTCGCCTCGAATGCTCTCTTCCTAGGTCGGGAGGAGGACCGCGATTGCCGGCTATAGAAACCCGTTCTCTCTCCATCCTACTAGATCGTTGCTCATACTGAGCCTGGCGACGAGGATCAAAAGCTGGGGATATGTACGCGCGAGTGACCTCCGATCTTGGGGGCTCTTCGCGGCCACGAGCCTGTGGTGCAGGTGGCGGCCTCTCGCTATAGCTGGATGAGGCTCTCTCTTCACGATGGGGCTGTGCCCGCTCATCATGGCTGAGTGGTTGAGTGTATTCATCCTCAGAATAGTAAGCCCCATCCTCTGGCGGCGCCTGAGATCGTGAATATGGTGATTGGCCTCGCCCATGGTCACCGCCATCGAGAGGATCATCGTCACGCCTTGAGGTTTGATTACGTGTGCTCTGGTTTCTCGGTCTATCTCGAGATGTCCTCCTCCGCGTACGGACATATTGTTGGTTTTTGTGGTCCATGTAGACTCGGCTCTGTCCGTTTCCCATAACGTCTGCTCGCAGTGTTTGATTTCGGGACGCTTGTACTTCCTGTTGTATCTGGTGGGTGTCTGGGGCTTGGAGATGTTAGCAAAATCTAGCGTTGGTAGACTAGAAAGCTTGGGTCGAGAAATTACTAATAAAGCCGTGGTCGATGGCTCAACAATTGCAATGGATAATGCACTTTGTTCAAAGATCAAGTCTTGATGAAAGGGAAGATGTTGACAATGCTACTGAATGACTTGTCAGAGAACAAGGGTGCGATTCTTGAACAATGGGAATCTGTTGTGCCTGACAAAGACCGCCCAGGGCCTCTACACGATGGGGTCTGAGAGTGATCCTGTTGGTAAAGGCTATTCGGCGAGCGCCGTTCGCAGGCAGCATCGAGGAACATCTATAGCTCAGCGCAATAATCATCGGCGTGACAGTAAGTCGTTGTTCAAGATGATATCAAGATCTTTTTAGGTAGAGTGGTTGATTGCTCAAGTTCTGGTGCGCACAGGCAGCAATGTAGAGGAGACAATGTCCACCATGTCATTCAAGATGTTAGTCTATTTTCATGAATGTCGTAAGTTTTTGGGATTGAGGTATCAGATGTGACCGTTGGTCTCCCGGTAGCCATTTGCACCAAGCACTTCCCTCCGTTTTCGTACGGCTTTGGCCAATGTCTCGAGGACTTCTTCTGTGGTATCCCATCCTATGCAAGCATCTGTAATACTGACACCGTACTTCAGACATGCTTTACCCTCCATGGGGACCTTTTGAGCGCCTGTGTAGATGTCAGCCCTCGATTTCAAGGTCTAATGTAGAGTTCGTCACCCTCATTGATATTGCTTTCAATCATGACGCCCATTATGCTGTCCTCCCCTGCCTCAATTTGTCCAGCCAGGTCTAGTGCTACCCTGGGCTGATTCCGATGATCCTTCAGCGAGTTGCCGTGACTGCAGTCGACCATCAATCTTTGTCTCAGTCCCTTCTTCGCGAGGGCATCTTTGGCTTCTTGGATGCTGTTCCTGTCGTAGTTTGTGCCTTTCTTGCCTCCCCTTAGGATAACGAAGCAGTCCTCGTTGCCCGTAGTGCCCACGATTGCAACCAAGCCGGGCTTCGTGACCGACAGGAAGTGATGAGGGTGCATGACGGCACCAATGGCATCTATAGCGACGTCGAGCGACCCATCTGTGCCGTTCTTGAAGCCGACGGGGTAGGATAAACCTGATGCGAGCTCCCTGTGTAGTTGACTCTCTGTAGTCCTTGCTCCAATAGCGCCAGCGCTCAGCAAATCGGCCAAGAACTGTGGAGATATTGTATCTAGCATCTCACTTGCCAAAGGCATCCCCTTCTCTGTCAAGTCGACGAACAATTGCCTTGATACCCTCAATCCCTTGTTGATCTGGAAGCTGTTATTGATATCAGGGTCATTGATGAGCCCCTTCCATCCCACCGTCGTCCGGGGCTTTTCGAGGTATGAGCGCATGACTATGAGCAAGTCATCTTCGTAAAGATTCTTGAGACGAAGGAGACGGTCGGCATACTCAAGAGCAGCTTCTGGATCGTGGATAGAGCAAGGGCCGATAACGACGAGGAGACGGCGATTTGGGTCGGTGTTCTGAACGCATGCTACTACTTCATTCCGACCTTTGAGCACCGTTGTCTTTGATCTCTCTGTCTGCTCATGGTGAGTCACCAATCTTAGGGGCGAGGTTGAAGCACGTACTTGTAGTATTTCATGCTGAAGCAGGTCTGGTGGGGTCAGAGGGTTGATGCCTTGTACTATGGGATTTTAGCATTATTTTCCGACAGCTGTTGTTGCTATTCCTTACTTCTCCAATCCTCGAGCCTATCTTTATGTCCTAAGTATGGGTTGCTGGTGTGGAACTTTCGTCAAGTCAATCCTAGAGCCATTGAAGAGATCTGTATGAGGAGGAGTTACTGACAGACATGTTTGAAGATGTGGAAGAGTTTTGAAAGGATTGTAAGAAGGGTGAAGTAGCGGTGCGAGAAAGTGTTCAAAACAAATAGATTTAATTCTCGTACGCCTGGCGAGCTGCAGGAGGAATTTACTCCGCCATCGAGCTTGGTGCTGAGTCATCGCTGATGCCATTCTGACCAATCAAATGTAACAGAAACCGGCGAATCAAAGCGAAAGCCAAAAGCTGCCAAGCATCCGAAATCCCTCGATTTCGTTGTCGACATCAACTTTCCAACCCCACCGCGCCGACAAACCACCTTCCCTTGCGACACCTTTTCCTTTGTATCTAGCTGCGCAGTCGGCATAATGTTAGCACGCTCGGCTTTACGTACTGCGCGTACAGCTGGCAATGCCCGCTGCTCGATAGGGCGGGCGGCGAAGGTACAATGAGATTGATCCAATGGAATCAATTGTTAGGCTGATCAGCTTCATAGCGCTCTACAACCTCTTCCTCCAGCAATGCGGCATCTGAGGAGGCCTCTTCCCCATTCCGACTCACAGCTGCTGGATCTGTGGCCACTGCTCTAGCTGTCGGCTCAATGGCTTGGTACTATCATCTTTACGGAAGCCCCCTATACGCAATGACACCACAGGAAGAAGGGTGCGGATTCCTGGGTCCAAAGCAAGTGTGCTTCTACTGATGCTCTTCTGCACAGACTACACGCCACAAAGTACCCATGGGAGCATGAAAAGTTCACTAAGACATTCGATCACCAAGCGTACCTCTACCCCAACCATGTCCTACCAAGAGCACACTTCTAACAACTTTCAAGTCTCCGCCGTGGCTTCCAAGTCTACCGCGAAGTCTGTGCCTCATGCCACTCGCTCAATCGCATTCCCTGGCGTACATTAGTCGGTACCATGCACACCGTCGACGAAGCCAAAGCCATGGCCGAAGAGAACGAATATGACACTGAGCCAAATGATGAAGGCGAGATCGAGAAACGGCCAGGAAAGCTATCCGACTACATCCCAGCACCATACAAGAATGACGAAGCAGCCAAGGCGGCCAACAACGGTGCTTTGCCCCCGGATCTCAGCTTGATGGTCAAGGCGAGGCATGGCGGATGCAACTACATCTTCTCGCTTATCACAGGGTACCCGGAAGAAGCGCCTCCAGGTGTGGAGGTGGCGCCTGGGCTAAATTTCAATCCCTACTTTCCCGGAACCGGTGAGCTCTCCACCTACCACTTTCCCAGGAGAAAGGGCTGACAGGAGCAATACAGGTATTGCAATGGCTCGCGTCCTCTACGATGGTCTTGTTGAATATGAAGACAAAACCCCTGCTACAACATCACAAATGGCAAAGGACGTGGTTGAGTTTCTAAATTGGGCCGCAGAACCAGAGATGGACCAGAGAAAGAGGATGGGTGTTGCTACAATTGTCATTACGTCTGCACTGTTGGCTCTTAGCATATGGGTGAAGAGGTATGTCTTGTTATATCGTGGTGAGGAGGATGTCCACTAACAGCTTGCTCTAGGTACAAATGGTCGCCAATTAAGACTCGAAAAATAGTGTACAACCCTCCAGTCGGTGGAAGCCCTCAGAATCGCGGTCAATAGGTTCATGTGCCTTCCAGCGTTTGCTCTTTGTACAAGCTATAGATGCGAAGACTACTTTGGGTGTGTACATATGCATTAAGGTTCACCACATTAGCCTCCACAAGACTCCCACCAAGTTTCTGCTTGTAGAGCATGGGTGACTGGATTGACCTAGAACACAGTTTCCTTCAATGTCCTCTGTGCCTCGTCACGGTGCTCGCCACCGCAGCTATACTCAGGACAGCTCTCTCCGATTGACTACCTTCTTGCAGCCTCCACAGACCCTAAGGGCTTAACACAGCGTCTTCCCTGGAAGTGCCACCCACATGTTTTGGGACCTTTGCGTGGTCACAGCCAATGCTAGGGGTTCCAGCCTCAAAGTGGAATCTTGAAAAGACCTGGGAGAATCCTTAGCCTTGCTCCCCAACTCCTTGACTGTGGAGCCATATGTCTCTTCTCGAAGCCGTTGTAGAAATCTCATAACCCACATTATCATCTCAGCCCCCCACACCACCTTCCCCATCCACTCTCCGCTCCATAGTCTGTGCAATAAACCCCCGAATAGCAGCCCATCTCTCCTTACTACTTCCCTTCACCGCAGCTCCCTCTTGCCCCCCCTCAGCCCCAACCACACTCGCCTCCTTCCCTCCCCCATCCCCTACCTTCCCAGACCCAGCACACAAGCGCGCCATATTCCTCCCAAACCTCTCCATCTCCAACGCCACCACCTTCTCTTTCCTCTTCCCAGCCCCAGGCCTACTTTTCAAACTCTTATGCTTGATCTTCCCTTCTCCTGCTTCCCCAGCACCACCTACCCCTCTAGTACCGGCACTTGTAGACTCAGGCAAAGCATCAGCCAACGCCTCCAGATTCGTAACTAATTTCTTTGACGGACGCCGCCGTTTCAGGACTTTGGGTTTGGGCGCGCTTTTGGTTACGCGGGAGAGGAGTGTGGCATGTTTGGAGGCGCGCTTGAGTTTCTTTGTGGGGGGTTTGGTAGGTTTGTTGGGGTTGGAGAGGGAGGAGGGGCGGGTGGAGTGGGGTTTTGGACGGGTAGTTGGGGGGCGGGGAGCCTGTGGGTATTAGCTTGGTCGTGCAGTGGGAATTGGTTGTTCTTACCATGTCCAGCGTGTTGTGTTGTGGGTTGAGATTGCTGGCTTTGGAGTACAAAGTTGATAGTGGAGGAAAGTGCGGCCTAAACGCCGAAGCTTATTTCCGAGATATATTTGTTTAGAACGGTCCAGGTTCCTGTTCCTTTCGCTCTTCCTTTGCTGTAGCTTCCCATACTCGATTCAATTCGGGGGCTAATACAATTGCGAGCATTCCTCCGTTAGTATTCCTTCCTTTCGTCCCTTTATCGGCTACGCAGGATGGAGCAAGACGAAGACGTCGACATGACGGTGAACTCCAGTCCGTCAACTTTGAAAACAAACGCTTCCAATTCGTCGGGAGACCACAATTCGGAGAAAGCTGACAGGTTAGATGAAGAGTTATTGGACGAAGAAGAACGCAATAGGAGAGAAAGAGAAGTCTTGGAGCTGATGAAACAGGAGGAACTTGCCGATTTGGATGAAGAGGTCAGGCAGGAGGAAGCAATAAACAGCAAGGAGAGAAAAGCCAGGAAGCAGATGGAGCAAGAAATCATGAAAGAAAAGGAGAGGGAAGAGAGGGAACAACTCAGCATTGAGGAAAAGGAAATGCATATAATCGACAGAGTTATATCGGTCCTACCCCATCTACCACATTTCCGTCAACATCTCGTTTCGAAGAGACGGAGACTAGACGGAGATCATGTCATGGTCGATGACGTTCCAGATGTCAATCTGTTCAAGGACACCATCCAGACTCTTGAATCTGTTATCGAAAAGCTTAAGAGTGACCTCACGGAGATGGAAGCAGCTCGTGCACGAGGCCCAGCAGAGCTTGGTAAATGGTGCCAGGAATCCAAAGAGGAGACAAGGCTAGAGTTCAAGGAATGGATGAAATCACCGTCGCGGAAAGCGGAGAAAGCAGAAAGTCAAGACGCTCGGCCATCATATTGCCAGTCAGAGTACCGGAGATATGGGCGACAGATGTGCATGCCAGAGATTGGCTTCGACGGTGTGGCTGCTCTGTCTGACATGTGATAGTAATGCTTACGTGTGGATTAGGGCAAATGAAACTCACGAAATCGAAAGTGCTGATAGTTGGACTTGGTGGATTGGGTTGTCCAGCTGCAGCCTACTTAGCTCGTGCTGGTGTGGGAATCTTGGGATTGGTTGATGGGGATACAGTGGAAGCTTCAAATCTACACCGGCAGACGCTATATCTTGAAGAAGACGTTGGTCAATCGAAAGTGCTAACAGCGAATCGTAGGTTGAGACAGTAAGTTGGCGCAGTTTTTAGGTGTTCCTCTATTGATTGTTGAAGGATGAATTCCCGCATTCACTACGAACGATACAACTATCGACTTACGCCCGAGAAAGCACCCAAGCTCTTCAGTCAATACGACGTTATACTTGACTGCACGGATCGACAAAGCTCCCGATACTTCATTTCTGACGCCGCCGTTGTTGCACGCAAGCCCCTGGTACATGCATCCGCTCTAGGCACGGTGGGGCAATTCATGGTACTGAACAATCCGCCTTCTTTGGTTGATGGCAACGCTCATCAAGGGCCATGCTATCGTTGTATATTCCCAAAGCCAATGAGGCCAGAGAACAGTAGAAGTTGCGCGGAAGCAGGCGTTTTGGGGCCTGTCGTTGGTGTAATGGGCATACTGATGGCAATGGAGGCTATCAAACTCCTCACGCAACCGAACAGCACGCCATGGTACATGATATACAACGCTTACAGCAAGGAGCCATTCAAAATGTTGAACCTCAATCGCAAGAATCAGAATTGCGTTTCTTGTTCTGAAAAGTGCACCATCACCAAGGAACTACTAGAGTCTGGCAGTCTAGACTACGATGAATTCTGTGGAGGCCGCATCAATTACGACGTACTTGAGGATCACCAGCGAATGTCTGTCGGCGATTGCAAACGCTTGATGGATTCCAAGCCCCGAAAACACGTTCTTGTGGATGTAAGAGAAATGGTCCAATTCGATATTGGCCACGTCAAGGGAAGCATAAATCTACCGATCTCGACAATCTATCAAAACCTGGATGCGGGTCTGGGTGCGTTGGGACAGAAACTGGACTTGCAGCCGACCCTGTGCAGGAATCCTACAGTGCATTTCATCTGTCGATATGGAAATGACTCACGATTGGCACTTCGCCAGATTCTGGACTCGCAGCGCATTAGGGAACACGGTACGCTTAACTACGGTAGTAGAAGGTACCTTATCGGGAGGGACGTCATAGGTGGTTATGATGCGTGGAGAAAGGAGATTGATCCGTGGTTGCCGGATTACTAGATGAGCGAGAGACGACGAAGAGCATTCATTGGTTTCAATAGCATTTAGCAAGCGATGGGGATGGCTTGGGGGTTTCAGACGACATCGATATTATATCATCATCACTAATAGCACTTTGTATGCTCAGCATTCGTGTACATAGACATCAATCGTTCGACGCTCAAAACGGGCATTAATTGCCATAGCTGATCGTCGCTACCTTATTCCTCGCAATGATCCACATCAGATCCATTACCCACAAGCAAGCGCAAATTCACCATGGTAACCTGGGAAACTTTGGCCTTGTTCAGTATGCACTGATATCTTCTTGTTCGATGAACAGTTTCTCTTGGAAGCATCTGGGATGCGTTGCTATCATTTCAGAGGAAAAGGTATTGGGAAAGATATGCTTGGGATTACGTCTAAGGTGCAGCATTAGGGAGGGATCTTGTGTTTGTTGTTTGTAAAGTGTGGGGGAAGATGTGAGCTGGGAAGGGGGTTTGAGATTGGCTTCGAATAATGAGGTAAAGGAGGTCTCCCAGTGAGGTAGGTCTCTGGGGGGCTTTGATGATACTATCTGAAGGGAGCATGGGGGAGACAATGTACAGGAATAGAAGGGCAGAAAGATCGAAGGGGGTTGTTTGGGGAGTATAGGGTATGGGAGGCACCTTGTTCCGTAGAGTTTGAGGAGGCCTGGAGCACGGCGTGTAGATAAGCCTTGTTTGCGAACAGTCGAGGGTCTACCGACTACGATGATCTAAGTCCAATAATCATCATGTGGGTGGTTCAATGGAGTTGGTCTTGCGATTGTCTTGTATTGTTTCATAGGTGATTAGACGTATCAAAGGCTTGCTAGATAGTGTTCACAGCCATGGCCTTCCTAATCATGGATATCGTTGTTGCTTCCAATATGGCAGCTGTTGATTGCATGCATATGTTATCATGATTTCCATGATCAGCATTATCTTTCTGTAGATGTCCAGAATGTCCGCTCAGGCTAGATCGCCATCATCTCCTTCGCACGACGAGTACTTCAGAGCTCAAACTGTCGGACTCGCTGGTTTCATCTTCATCGTTCTCGTCTGCTGATGATTGGTAGCCTTCTTCAGACGCATGATTCATGTCCAGATCCTCAAGTGGGTTGCGTGTAGAGCCAACAGTGAGTGCAGGTACAACATTGTCAGAGGCGAGCTCGAGCTCTATGCTCTCGTCATCGCTGGAGCTGTCACTGTCGCTATTGGCTTCCTCTGACTGATTAGTCGTGAGCTGTGCGTTGGGTCCGTCCTGGCTGTCAGCCACCACACCAGGCGTCGAAGTGTCCACTCGAGCATGCCGCGGCACGACATGCACCTCAGTGCTAAGACTATCTGGCGAGGAACAATGAGCGATAAGGTCATCACTCTCCTCATCGCTATAATCCTCTCCACGCTTATCATCTTTGGAGGCGGTTGACTGAGAGGCTTTGACGGGACTGGATCTGGGCCGGAAGAATTTGGTGATGTCGTTTGTAGGTATCAGGGGTTTCAGTAGGCTAGATGTAGGTGTACGTAATGGTCTAGGGTTGGAGTGGATGTGTGCGATTGGCTCTGGAGATAGTTTCCGCTTGTTGGGGAAAGTGGGTGTTTGAGAAGGTTTGGATGAATTGTTGTTACGCGTAGACGTGGATGAGACTGGCCGTATATCCGTCGGATCTTAGGAGTTATGGTTGTAGGTCATGCCGTGGGGAAAGTGTGGTGTCAGACTTACATTCCTGGGTCTCGACTTTCTACGGGGTGTTTGTTGAGAAGCCTGTTCAGTGCGAGACATGACGTCTCCTACCCTGCTATCGAGCGGAGGTGAGGCAATGCTTGCTCCAGGCCGTCCAGTTGCGGGAAATGAACGGCCGAGTGAGTCCGCCTGCATCTGCTGAGCCCGTAAAGCTTGAGGGTGAGACCTTCGATGGACGGCGATTGACCCCATGAGCGAATCTGCTGATGAGGATGATGATGCAGGGCTGCTGCGGCGAATAGGACGCGTTTGGAATTGTCGAAGAAGTGCTTCTCGCTCCTCGTCCGTCTCAAGGTTGAGACTCTGATCTTGAGGGCCGTCATATGTTCTTGGCAAGGGCTTGATGGTATCGACTTCCTCGCTGTCCGAGTCTCTGGTGAGGTCAACAAGTTTGTACGCGACTGGTTCATGCACTGGCTGTGGTGCAACTATGAACGCCTTGGGGCGAGCACTTAGAGGTATGCGTACTATTGGGGTCGACGTAGAGGCTCGGTAATGGAGGGTGTCGCTGGATTCAACCTTTCGCCTTTTGCTTGAAGGTCCTGGGTCAGGAGATATAGCCATCGAGACTTCCCTGGAGGTCTCTTCCTCACTTGTTTCAGGAGGTGCAAGGCCGCTCGCTGCTATCATAGAATACTGTTGCCGTCTTGGGGTACTTTCGGTGCCGCTGGAACTTGCGGAGTTTGGTGCGACAGCGGATGGCCCTAGACCTATGGGGATTCGTACCTCCAGACCCGGCTGAGGTCCATTAAAAGATGGCACCGAGACAACGTTCTTCCTTGGTCGACCTCGAGGTCGTTTGCTACTGAGTCCAGAGGATGGCTCTCCAGAGGTTACACCAGGAACAGGATACTTCCTTGGTCTACCAGGCGCCTTCTTCCTAAGCATCTTCAGGCGTCGTTCTCGTTCCTCTCGTTCATCTTCTCCAATGAAGTCTCCATTCTCGAATCTTTCCAGCTCAGCTGAGGTAACGTGGTGGAATATGTCCCGTAGTGGGACTTCGCCCGCGTCTCTGGTGATGTGTTCACCATTCTTGGTTCCAACCGCAAAAGTGACATTACCATCTTCAAGTAGAAACCTTTGAATGATTACTTTGGATGATTCACTTTGTGGATGTTGCCTTTCCTCTGGCTGTTTCGTTTGCGGCTGTGTTACCAAGACTTCAGTGCGCTGAGACAACGGGATGTACTTGGGCGCGGTGTGAATTAGAACCTACATCGATCATTGCTTAGAACTAGCAAACCCAGCGACACCAGTTGGTCATGACTATTGCCAGTGAGTGATAGCTGAGACTTACACATTTCAGTCTATTGCTGTTCGGTGGTGGGAAGCATCGATTTGAGCCCCGAAACACATCGGTTAGTGGCGCCCGGGGGGCGGGTTTGCGGGGTGATGATCGCCCGAGCTGCGGGGATGGTGCAGGCGTAGCAGGCGCATATGAAAACAACTGGCGGATGCGATTACCTTGGATGGTACTGAGAGGTGAAACTGGCATCAAAGTTAGCATAGCTCCAAGCCAAATGATGGTCGCATACTGACGACTGAATGCAGGATCCGTGTGTGTTACCATTGATTGTCGACTTACACTGGCGGACCCGGAGCTTACAGGAGCTGATTCAGCAGGGGGAATTAGTACGGGGCCAGCCTGTCTGATCCTAATTTCCTGGTTGTAGCTGCGTTGCCTGGCGCGTTTTACTGCGAGTCGTTCCTCTTCGGACTTTGCTCTCCGGCCCATGGAGACGGAAACGTGATCAAGGAGGACATCAGTGTTGAGAAGAAAGATCAATTAGGAGGCTACATTCTCAAGAAGAGAAACCAGGCTATAGATCCAGAAGACTGGTAGGGACATAGAGAATTACAGTATAAACCCTACGCGGATAGTAGGATCGAAAGATTAAGAGATAGAATATAACTTAGAGCTAAATAGACTAAAGTTATAGTTCTAGCTTAACTTAGATAAGCGACGGCTTACTAAGCCCGAGATCTAGAAATATATCTATCTATCTAATAAGTCTTAGAGCTAAAAAGTCTCTAAAGTCTACTCTAATTAGAAAGTAAGTACTATAGATAACTATGATCTTAAGTTCTACTGTAGCTATTAAGTAGATAAATAGATATATCTCGTAAAGAGCTTAGACGAAAGGAACGCGTTACCTAGACTCCTAGAGGAACTCTTTACGCGCTAAGGTACTAGGGCTAACTAGTAGGCTCTAGGGACTATAGGGACTAGTATTAGATTTCAATAGTAACAATAATTTAGCAGATACAAGCGAGTGCCGGGTAGTAGGGTTGAATTATACGTGGGACGGTATAAACCTTAGGATTTCACAGGTGTCCTTTAGTAGCAATTAGTATAGGTATTCAAGTAAAGTAAGTAAGCTTTCCCGGGCCCCGGCGGAGTTTTCTGCGACAGAATTGTTGGTCGACCTTCCCTAAAGAGATACTTAGGGCAAGCATAGTGCACTCGCCCTAGAACGGCCAAGGAAACATTTCCAAGAACTTCATCTCGAATATTGCACTATACATTGACTTGTTTACGAGACCAGAGATGTACACTGCATTGTATATTGCCTGGTGAGACAAAGACTGTGTAAGCATGATGTCGGTAGAACCTACTGCCAGTAGGTTGTACCGATTAGCTTCTTGCTTATTGGGCGGCCCCTGTTACCTGCCCGGAGCAGCCTGCAATAGGGTGCTTCTTGGGTAGGTAAACTGGGGCTTGATTGATTCTAGTCTAGGAGAATTGTGGTATTTTATCTAAAGGGGTGTTGCCAAGCTAGTGCCAAGGCTAATGTCCGAAGTTATACCGATACTAGCAAAACTTTTTAAAAGTCGAAAACACTGCCAATCGACTCCAATTGATCAAATAGTGTAGGAAAAATAGTAGGCCTGCTAGGCTAAGTAACGCTGCAATCTGATTAGTTAGCTTATAGCAAGTTCCTCCTTCTCCTTACCAGCGGCAGCTTGCCTTTCTACCTAGGCGTTTATCTTTAACTCGATAGCGTTACTGGTTACCAGTTACTTTAACGCCTGGTAGTAGCGCTCCTTAGTTATAGCGTCTACTAGGTTATAATTACCGTTAATCTACCGCACCTCATCGATTTCCCTTCTCTTATAGGACTGCCGCAGTCCTATTATATCGATTATTAGGCGTTTCTCAGCGGTAGTACTGAGGCGTATAATACAGTCGTATAGGGAGTAGGAGTCGGTATATAGAATTAGTAGAATCTTTACCTAAGTAATAGCCTTAATAGTAGATTATAGGGCGGTAGTAATATCGAACCCTGCTACTATTATATATAGCTCTAAAGCTAGTACTGATCTTATAACTCTCTTATATTTAGTACTGCTCTAGTAGATAATATTACCGTTAATATTAATAGTCGATTTATCTAGCTGCTGCTCGTTAGTAATAATAATAATATATCCGATCTAAGAGCTGAGGTCAGCGTTATTAGCGAAGGCCGTATTAATAAAGACTAGTAGTTTCAGCTTCTCTAGAGTAAGCTTAACGAATTATAGGCCTTAGCGGTGGTTTCCCTTTTACTAATTCAGCTATTTATTTAGCTAATCAGCGTCTTCTTTCGCTAGGTGAGTAATTTAGGCTGCCTTTAACAGTGCGAAGGCTATCTCTAGTTAATATATAGAGGCTATATAGGCGCCTCAGGCTCTTTCCTTAATATATTACGATTTAATATCGCTGGCGGTAGCGGTATCGATTATATTAATCTTACTATATTACCGTTACTGCGAGAGCTTTAGAATATTATCGCTGGTTGAAATAATCGTACCGTTAAAGGGGAGGTCCTTTTATTTATTAAGCTTCTCAATTAGCTTTGCTAGAAAGCCTGCGTTAAAGCGTGCTTGCTCTTCCAGCTCTAAGTATTCGGTTATTCCGTAAAATAGTAAGTCGTTAGTCTATAAGCTAACAATTACCTGCTTAGAGAATATTAGGCAGGGATTAAATAAGGAGACGGTAAGGCCTAGCTTTATAGTATAGTAGTTATAGTAGGTTTTAAACTAATACGTCCCTACCTCTAGGACGCTATATAGCAGGCGGACTACTTTTAGTATATTATCTCCTAGGTCGGTGCCTTATAGCGGCTTTATATAGATAGGGCGGCTTAGTACTAAAGTCGACTATATATAAGCTTATAAGATATCGCGTATATAGAGGTCTCTTAGTAGAATTATAGCGAGGTAAACGATAAGGCGTTAGCTAGCGCGTTAAATTATTAGTAACTATATTAGTACCTCCTTTTTACCTTTATCGTTATAGGCTTAGACGACTAGTCTAGACTTCTCGAATAGTATAGCGCTATCCCACTTAATATTATCAACGAATCGGCAGCCGAATATACGGGTATACTGTAGTATATCCTACTTACTGATAATCTTAAAGACTCCTTCAGTAATAAGGCCGTTGATTTCTTTTTAGCGAGAGTCGATAAATAGGCCGTTTAGCGATCGAATAGCGCCTTCTAACCGGAGCTTTATTAATAGCTTAATATCTAATTACTCCTTATTAGTAATATATATATAGCGAGTAGGTAGGCGTCGTTATCGCTGCGGACGTTCAGCAGCAGCTTATATTTCCGGATCCTTATTATCGCTATTTAGTAGGTCTGTATCAGCTTCAGCTTCTACCTTAGGTATCTAATTAGCTAACTCCTCGAAGTAAGGCTTAACTGATATAATTTAGAAGGCTATAGGGCCGCTGCTGAGTTTTACTATATAGACTTAGTTATCTATAGTAAGTAGTTAATAGGGTCCTTTCTATCCTTTATCTTCGCGCCAGACTAGGACGTTGCTGCCGACGGAAGTATCTAGGATAGCGTCGTTTTATAGACCGTTTCAATAGCGTAGGGCTTCTATAACATCTCTTCTTACTAATAAATTCGACACTTCTTTTATTGCCCGTTTGATAGCCTTGCCTCTTTCCGCAATTAATAGGTGTACAGGGTCTAGCTCAGTGAGCCTTAGGAATATACCGAAGAGAAGCAGTGTAGGTATCAGCCCGTTAGGTCCAGCTGTGTTATTAATTGCTTGCCTAGCAGTAGTAGGTCTTCGCGGATGATATCATAAGCACGTCTAAGAGGTGCGTGATATCGTTTAACTAGTCCTATTGAGTAGTGTGCTTCGACAGGGACGTATTTCACGTCGATTGCCATCCCTTTTGCCTTAGAGGCGAATTCAACGCTGGTGAATTGCTTACCAGCGTCGTAGACTAGTATATCCGGTAGTCTAATATAGGTGTTAATCCAGCAGGACCTTAGGGTATCCTAGACTATTTCTGCTAAATATCCTTAAGGAATCGGGCGGTTTAGAAACGTATAGCCTCGTTAACTGCGTATAGGACAGGGGCTGCGGGATTGTTAAGATATATAATATTAATTATCACTAAGTAATTAAATTATAAGTTGTCTTTAATAGTAAACTTAAACCTCCCTAGCGACCTTCCGTATTTTTGGCAAGTTAAATAAAACTTATATAGTCGATCGATTGCTGCCTAGTCGAATTAGTAGCCAGAGCGCTTTAATAGGCGTACTAGGCGTATTATAGATAGGTATCTAAAGCGGCGGTATAGGCGGTAGAGTTCTTGCTCTGTTAGTTAGCTGCTCACCTCACCGACGTTATTAGTATAGGTGTTGATGTAGGCGTTGGAAAGCGAAGTTCCCTATATAAGGAAAGGGTGACTATATAGCTGAATAATTAGGACTTACTTATCGCTGCTGACTAAGTAATTAGTAAGGTTGTTAAGATAGAACCCTACCTAGTTGAGGTCTCGCAGGCAGAGAAGGAACGGCGTGTTAGCGTTAACAATATAGAATTCGATAGTACTAATTAGCGATTAGACGGCAACGGTGCCTTTTAATAAGGCTTCGCTAATACCGAATTTAAACTTAGCGCTGCTAGCCTTATCGGTGTTAATATTAATATCTTGCTTACGCCGTAGGGCTAAATATTAATTGAAGCCCGCGGAGGAGTTATAGGAGGCACCAGTATTAATTATAAGGCCTTAAAAGTAATCGTCGCTGTATCTGCTTAGTAGGCGACGGGGGGCCGAATAATATAATTCGGCTAGTAGTCCTAGGATATTAATATATAGATCTTAGGTGACTATTGCTTTTATAACAGCGTGGAGGGTAGCCTAGTCTATTAGCCTACGGTAGGCAGTCTTACCGTTAATAGCACCTATAGATGTCAGAAACGATTCACCGTTATCGTTTTGATTAGCTGGATCATCAGTAGTGTTAGTAGTACTGCCGTCGCTGATTTCTTCCTTTTCGCCTTCGAAATCGGTGAGGTACTGTTTAAAGCTGCGTTGGCGTTCCTCCTTAGGGTGGTTAGTTAACTAACAACCCTCCTTATTACAGACGAAGCACCGTTTCTTAGTATTATCGCCGTTAGATTGTCTATTTTTACTCGGATATTGAGATTAGCTGCGGTTAGTAGATTCCCAGCTGCGGCTGCTGGATTCCCGGTTATAGTAGCAGCGGTCGGTATATATCGTTTCGCTTAGTAATAGAAGGCTGCGGCGGTCTTGCAGGGCTGTAGATAATCGAAGGTCTTAAATAAGGTCTAGTATAGTGATAGGCGGTTTCCGGCAAACGAATTCGCAGGCAGGTGTCGTTTCGCAGGTAGTAACGATTTTCTGGTAGATAAAGCTATCCACATAAAGGCTTTTGTCTAGGCTATATTATAGCTTTCTTAGTCTAGAAATTATAGCGTCTAGGCACTCAGTTAAGGTTTTGTCTTTATTACGGTTAATAAATAGTTGCAGGGATATACCGTTCTATTCGTTAAGGCGAGTAATCTGGTATTCTCTTCCTTCGAAGTTACTCTTAAACGTAATTCTTAGTGAGTCTATGTTTATTACTAAGAAGGATAATTAATTACTGAAGTAGAAATTAAGGGCGTCGCCGGTCAGTATATATTAAAAAGCTAGGTAAAGCTTAGTTGACGGTACCCCTACGTTAGAGGCGCTAGTTAGGAATATATTCAGCTTATAGTCGAAGGCGTCGCTCCTTCCGTTATATTTTATCTCTTCCGTGTAGATCTTAGTGAGTAAGGCGAGCTCCTAAGGAAAACCTTGCTCGTAGTAATTATTTAAGGCGTTGGAGATCTTTATACCATTAATTAGGGCTATTTAAAGTGGTATTTAGAGGCGTGCTACTTTAGTAGTAGCAGTAGTTAGGGCTGTTTTAAAACCGGTTAGCGGTAGTATCTCAGACAGCGGTATAGTAAATTTTGGTAGTAGGGAGGCAGCGCTATCTAAGGCAGACGTATTATTACTAGGAATAGCGAGTCTTAGAAGTAGTATCTCTACAGGCTACTCCTTCTATAGTTCGACTAGTAGGCTTACTATATACTTATAGATTAGCGTCCTATCCTTCGGTGTATAGACACCGCGATTGAATAGCAGGTTACGGAAGTTACGTATAGTATATTTATCTACCTTACTAAGCGTCCGCTCGTCCTAATTATAGAAGTCTTCCCTGAGGTTTACCTATAGGTTGTATCCTATTTTATTGCGGTTCTCGTAGTAGGCTGTCGTCTTAGTAATAAATATTGTTAGGGCTTCTGCGGTTGACTTCTTAGGGTCTCTGAGGATAATACCGTATTTGGTTATAGTGCCTCCGTCTTCTTCTTCTGCTACCGCTAGGCGGTCCGCCGGGCGGTCTGTTACAGGGTTTGATATAGTGTTATTGGTCTTGGTGTTTTAGTAATTGCTGGAAAATTTCGGTACCTTACTGATCTGAGGTCGATAACTGATTAGTATCGGTAGAACCTACTGCTAGTAGGTTGTACCGATTAGCTTCTTGCTTATTAGGCGGCCCCTATTACCTGCCCGGAGCAGCCTGCAATAGGGTGCTTCTTAGGTAGGTAAACTGGGGCTTGATTGATTCTAGTCTAGGAGAATTGTGGTGTTTTATCTAAAGGGGTGTTGCCAAGCCAGTGCCAAGGCTAATGTCCGAAGTTATACCGACACATGAAGATTGAGAAAGATTGAGACTACATCATCATCATCAGGTCTCGATACACTATACAAGAATTTGCGGTTGCAGATTATTTGTTCTTGCTAATTTATTACATACGTCTTTCTAAACTGGTGTCATGCGTTCCGAATATCTGTGCCAGCTTTAGTCAGCTCGATGGAGATGTGTCGGCAATATGCCATGGCCTGTTGACTTCCAAGACGATATCAAGAAGCTTCCGTTGCATTTGAATATCCCCGCGCTATCTGCTCGCCCCATTCCAGGTCAGCATTTTCTCAACGCTCATAATCCTGCCATATCGCCTCAACACTCAACGATCACCGCCTTCAACTAGGAACCGCACAAAAGCGCGGGTAGGTACCTGCTTCACCGCGCACCCTTACATTTAAGGTCTCGAACAGCGGGCAACAAATCGAAGCCCGTATCATAGATACCATGATTTAAGCCTGAGTAGAAAGTTCAAGTGGCTCCATAAGATTGGCGTCGCTCTTGTCTCCAGGAACAGTCGCACCGGAGAAGCATGGCTCATTCCAAGCTCAAGCTCGGCGTCGGTGCTACCTAAAATGCATTAAGACATGATCGAATGCCTTCAAATTCTAGCTGGGTTCCTTACCAAGAATCAGTCACGCTTTCTATGCCGATATTAGCAATTTGATCAATGGGGGACGCCAGCTCGAAGTCATTGCAAGACATGAAGAGCTCTGAGAAAGATAACGCTCAACTCGTCGTCGACTTACAATGTACTTGAGGCTAGTAACGGGACCCTAAGATACATTGATGTTGTTATTCGCTTTCTAGACATCGCAGCCATCCTTCGATAATTCCCTCGAGAGAAGCATTGATGCAGGCCATGGGCATGGTAGTCTCACTTGTTCCAAAGTTCTGGCATTCAGCGTAAGGTACCCTCACCATCTTCGAGAGAAAAAACGTGCTACACCTTCCCAAGGGATCTACTCACTCTTCGCCACCAATTGAAGAGCTCTTCTCTTCCTGACACCTCAGTAGACCTCTCCCTTGCCCGTGCGAAACCAGCATACCTCCCAGAGGACACCTTGGCCGCAGCATTGCAGACAAATCACTATCTTCCAGCCTGAGAATTTTTAGCACAGGATAAAAGGCAGCAGACCCTGCAGACCTGGGCGACGCCTCCGCACCGTTGCAGAGAATATCTTTGACCCTTACTATGTCCGCGAAGCAGCTAGTACCAACTTGGTTTACACACATGCAAGCGTGCCATGATCCGCGTCGACCCCAAGGATCATCACAACTCCTGGGACCCGGTGGCCGGAAAATTTATGCAGAACAATGAGTCAGGGTTGATGAATGAAGGGCTCAACGTTTCTCGAGCTCCCCAATCGTAGCGTTCATCAATCCTCGTTCAACAGAGGAGAAATATGTGAGATACGCTCATTCTCCGACTTGTGATTTGTCATTTGGCCAACGTTGCTGAGGCAAGGTATAGCTCTATCAGTCGACCCTATTAGCTTGTGGGAAATAGTACGCTGAGTACACAAGGTCAGAAATACATTACGACACACAAACCGCAATGATAGACGCATTACTTGCTTTGATCATCTCTGGTGTATCCATCAGACAGTGAGATCGGATGATCCTTATGGTTGTTGCATACATGCATGGCTTTGGTAAATGACTAGATGACGATGATGTCAAAGAGAAGCGTTAGAGCTGCGCTGCAGAAGCTGCGACAGAGCACTCAGCCTTGTCAGATGTGCGGGGCCCAGGACTGACCTTGTGGACTAGATTGGAAGCTTTGATATACATTCGACACATCTCCTGATCTCTAATCAATAAGCACGAATCTACGGATTCTTGTCGGAGCGAAGTAAGCGCATGGCTGCTTCTCTCGCAGAGCTTGGTAAATCAGATGTGCAATCGATTGACGGTAATTACTACCTGGATAAGGCTGTCATCAAAGGTTCGCAGATATTTTCGAAAATTTGCTAGCTTATTCATCATTCTTGGACTACCTTAACATTCTATCGTGTAGCTTTGCCGGCAGCTACCGAGGTTCTCACAGCGGAACGTTGGGGCAAATCATCGTGGAATACCACCGTCCGTATCAACACCTTGGAATCAGACAGGCGCGAGAAACAATCCTTTCTCAAGGTGTGTGATGATCCTGAACGCTTATATTCCCTGTTTGAATGTAGTCTTGCAGCTAAGGTAGTCACATCCAGTGTGCGATGCCTGGAGAGCGTGGTAAAACGATAATACAAGGCGAGTACAATGCTATGGCTGAACTTTATCAATTTGCACTAGGTTTCATCCCCAAGCCCTACATGTGGCGCAGATTCGAAAGCGCATCGCCTAGCACCTACTTCTACTTACAAGAGTTCAAACACATGACATCCCAACTCCCTAATCCAAAGTCCTTCTGTTTCGAGCTAGCCAAACTCCATCAAGACAGTGTCTCTTCAACTGGCAAGTTTGGCTTTCACATAGCCACAACTCATGGAAAGCTATCCCAGGATATGGTGTGGACGAGTAGTTGGGAGGTGATGTACCGAATTCTCTCTGACCTGCTGTCGCACGATGTCAATACCAACGGTCCATGGGAAGAATTTCAGAACACCTACGAACGAGACTTAAACTAAGTACTACGTTTACTGATCGGACCACTCGAGTCGGATGATCGGAATGTCAAGTCGTGCCTTCTACATGGTGACCTTTGGTGTGGCAATATCGGGTCCGACAGCAAGACTGACAGCCCTATATATTCGATGCCAGCTCCTTCTACGGGCACAATGAGTTGGAGTTGGGGATGTGGAGGGACTCTCATCTCAATAGTATGAGCTGGGATGTTTATGGGAAGGAGTATCTCAGGATTGTCGGGGTCAGCGAACCAGCCTATCAGTTCGATGATCGGAATCGCATCTACCATATGAAGTTCCTTATGTGGCATTCGGCTCCCCATCTCCATGATGCTGCTAGGGAAATGCAAGGGGATATGGATGAATTTGATAGATTCGAAGATTCTGGCCTACTGACACATTCAGCAAAGGATCGTAATGTAGCATTCCCTTATACGCAGCGGCTTACAGATATCATATCAATGAAGAGTACCGCTGATTCTCGAGACTATTACGCTATGTACCCCTCACCCTTTGCAGAGAACGAGATGTTCTCACTCTTCATGACATTGCTACGTACTCTTTATGACATCAAACAATCAGCGATAGCCACCCTGTACATGACTACCCTGTGAGCTGCACAAATCTGAGTTTCATCTTCCGCCACCAACCTATTGCTCCTGCCAACGCTTCTTCGTTCATTATCTCTCCCATAAAATTCCAAAGCACCTGTATTGGCTTCCATTTTACTCACATAGGTAATCCTAACGCTTGCAATTGCAACGGCTGATCATTAAAGTCCACGACGCGACAAACGAGCTAGAAGAGCTTCTGGGCCGGTCCACTGGCATAGACGGGAGCATTGTGATCCTTACCAACCTGTGTAAGGACATTCTCGCTGCTGTCCGTCTTCCGTCTCAAATGTACGTAAATGCCCAGGTGGTAGGGCTGAGGGACAACCTGAGCTCGAGGGAGGATGTAGAGGGTGACTGGTAGAGCGGGTTATTAGAGAATGCGATGGATCGAACACAGCGGCGAACTGGGTGATTGCCCATTTCTTTACGGCAGGTATTTGGTGCTCATACAGATGTGCCAATTCGGATGGGTGCGGTATCCGGCAAGCTCGATAGCCTTCGCATTGCAGAAGCGGGAAAAGCAGTGTCAAAACCGATTGAAGCTATCACGATCAGATCTCGCTGGGTCAGCCGTACAGATCATCAGGGAGATGGCTATCAGGAGTGGCTGGCTTCAAAGGTGGACCTATGGGCTCCGAAAAGGCTTCTATTCACATTGGAAGGATACAGAGGGCTGGTAACGGGATACCTGCGAGCATTAGTCCGACTGGAATGGTAGTGTAGCATTGCCAACGCATGCAACAGTCCTTCTGAGGTCAAGATTGCATGCATAAGTCGCAATTACATCTGTGTCACAAATGATCCAATAACAATCGCACCTCAATCCCACACGATTCGGCCATGTCTTATCAGGGACAGACCCTAGCCTTTTCTGTACATCTATATGCAGTTGAGTCTTGGAGGAAGCCCCATTGCAATGGATTGATTGTTCGCTAGGTCTACAGTATGAGCCTTGGCCTTGATCTTCAGGACCCCCGGAGATTAAATTAAAGTCCAATCTCCGACCCCGGCTCGGCGCGTCCTCCTGCAAGAAGCAACCTACGAACGTCAACATACATGATACGTGTACCTGCTCAATCATACCATGATATGGTTCCAAACCAAAACAAGTCCTACCAATCAGAGACTCGGATGGAGACCAGGGACTCAAAGTATGCTGGCATACTGACAACTCCTTCCTGACCACATACTCGCCCGAAGCTTTCCATACCATCACCGCATCCACCATCGCCCCTCACAGTCCCCTCCAATTATTCTTCCAACCACGCCATGTCGGAAATTCCCATGGACACCTTCGATGCCCGTCATGCTTCGTTCATCAATTGGCCTCATGCAGGGCGGCTCAGCCCATCACACATGGCGGCTGCGGGCTTTTATCAGCATCCTCCGGGCAATGATACAGTCTCATGTTTCAATTGCGATGTCAGCATGGAGAATTGGAACGAGGATAGTGATCCAATCACAGAACATCAAAGCGCTTCACCGAATTGTACCTGGAACAATGGCACCTACATGACAACTGTGGACGAGAGACTCGGATCCTTCCATACTTGGCCGATCGAAATCAAACCACTTCCTATCGCTATGGCCTCAGCGGGCTTCTATCACTCCAACAAGATGACGGACAGCGTGACGTGCTTTTGCTGCAAGTTGGCCCTAAGAGATTGGAAAAAGAACGATGATCCTATACAGATGCACTTTCAACATGCACCTATCAATCGGCATTGTTCGTGGATCCACAGAATCACGAACCAGCCTGAACCATACGTCCCTCCCCCTCTTCCCGTATCGGCCCTTGCTGGCAGACCCCGAAAATGTCAACCCTGCAACAGGACATTCCCTTCTGGGAACAAATTCCACAAGCATCGGCGTCAGACTCATCGGGACATTGGTGGAAAGATCGGGATTACGCTGAAGCGACCAGGTGCTATCTACTTGGGCAAGCATAGGGTGTTCAAGCCCGTAGCCTTAAGCCGAAGAGAGAAGCTGGAAAAGAGGAAGAGAAGGGTTATCTTCGGCCGCTGACACATTTGACTCACCTCATCCAGAAAGTCATTAAGAAGACTGAAGATTCCTGGTCAAGGAGTGTCGCTGAAGACCTTTCATGGCGTTTCAGTGTATGGAGGATCCATATGATCGTCTACGGAGCAATGTAAAGAATCGGCTGGATAGCGACACATGCATTCGGACAACAGTGCCACGATGGCCGGCGTTGCGCCGACGTGTAGAGATATTGGGCACATGATGGCAGCTAATAAGCTTTTTTTTACCTTCAACGGAGAGAGAATCTCTGAGCTGGTCAACATCCGCCACGATGTACATCGCGAACCTTGCGGGGTCTATAGTGGACTGGATGAGATACAGACCAAGCGCAGCAACGTACAGAAGGGACGTGCTTACTGACGATCTGCGCGATATCGCATATCCGCAGATGTAATGGTAATAAAGGAAAAATGGGTCAAGATCTGAGACCGACAGCCGCTTACGCGTCAATAATAACCATGCAAGTCCCCTGTTCAGTTACAATTGACCTCCTGCTTGTTGTCGGATTCAAATCGGGTACCGAAGCCATTCTATTACCACAGACTATGGCTTCTCCTATGCTGGTCAACCTGTCAGTCCTGAACTGCTATCGCCTATTTGTGCTACTCTTCCCTGTACTCGTCCTCGCCTCTTCAAGCATTTTCATGAGCCGTACCGTCCCCACTACCACATATCATACCCCATTCTGCTACTCCCGCACCAGTCATCATCCCGGCCAGCGGCCAAATCCTGATCACTGCGATGAAGCCGTTCTTAGATTCCGTAACAGCATACCAAGTAGCTATACGGATCCAACCTTCACTAGAGATCTAGACAAGGCAAAACTACCCAATATCTACCTGGTCCCAAGACAAGTCATCTATCGAGATTGCACAGTAACGGTGGATCTGTATCGATCTGGAGAAGCTGTAATCGATATGGCTTTCTTTGTCTCTCAAGGGGACATGGTCATAGAGGACTGTCTCATCAAGGGAGCTTTCAATGGCGGGGATATTGTCATGGAAGGAGATTTACCCGGACAAGCTATCGAGGTGTCTATCGGATTCTCCGGACCCCACATAGGCCGGCAGAGCCCCGAAGTCGCCCTTGAATCTTCAGCCCTCATTCACCACACTTCTAACAAGATACCCAAGTACTTCTGTTACCCCCGAACCAGTTCGTCCCCTAAGGAGCCTATAGGGAGCGATCACTGTATGAATGCCTTTAACAGATTGTGGACGAGCATACAGCCACCCAGGAACCACCTTGCTTTTACGAACAACGCCTCCAAGGCAGCCAGTCTGCCAAATTATATTCTTCTTCCCCAGCACCAGCTCGTTGGATCGTGCTTGACGACGATAAGTATGCCTCCGAGGATCAAGGCGGCGGAGGTCAGATTCAATGACTTCCTAATCGAGGGATACAACGTTCTTTTCTATTGTTTGGAGGTGGGAAGACCGGGTGCTTACAGTGGCGGCGAGACTCTCATAGCAGGTGAACACCCAATGCAGGCTATCTTGTTGAGCTTTACAAATATGAACCCGTCAAGGCTTGGACTTGGGACAGGAGACGGGAATGTGACAGACGCTTTTATGTTGCCTGTAAGCTGAGCATTAGAAGGGTACAGCCGACAACACGCAAGTCCGACGGCAGGAGTGCTACCCGCTCGTTATTGGTGGGTTCAGTGATGGGTTTGGCTCCAAGGTGTCCTGGTCTCAAGCTTCTCGGGGCAACCTCCGGGGTCTTCTGAGCCTCTCAGGCGGGCTCTAGGCGATCATGGGCTTCGGCAGCTGTGTCGATTCTGCTAGGCTGCGGGGCTGCGCTAGGATTGCACCTTCGTGCCATCTCATTGTTACGAATTACATATTTCCACATCAACGATCTCTTTCTGCTCCTCTGCTACTTCATTCACGTTGTACACATGTCCACAAGAACAAGGCTTCGCGATGGTTTCGAAGATGTCCCTACGAGCATCTCTCAATTGCGAAGACGGAAAGCTACGTTTCAAATTTTCAGCTCATGCCGAGGAGGCGGGCTATCAAGGGCCTACAGCTTCGCAGCGTGCCACAGCCGGTAGCAGAGGAAAGAAGATGAGGATAATTAGGCTCAATCATCATTACCCGAAGACCAGCTCTCACGTGATCCTCAATACCATTCTCAAAGTATCAGGTCCTGGATATGCGAGAAGGAGCGCAATGAAGTAACGGAGGAGAGGAGTGTGCTTACACAGCTGGCCCACGAATCATATACGAAAGATCCATCCTCTCGCTCTGGGATTATCCTACTGAAGCTGATAATGAAGGTCTTTTAGTCACTGTATTCGCTCACCCAAGGCTTGCAGAGTTCGCAGAATAGCTGGAAGCGTTCTATCATGGAATGGCAGTCACGATACGATCGGAAGAGACTTTCCACTGGACTACTCGACTATGCCTGCCTTTTGCAAGGCACTGCCCCATTTACGGAGGACGTCAGACAGCCTCCATATCTTTGCCCGTTGATCTGCCGAAAGTGCTCGAGACTACGGCTGCGGATGGAGAAGAGCGGTATGAGGCGATCTTGACCTTCTGTGAGACGCAGAAAAGGGCACCTATGTTTGCTGTTCTGGAAGCTTGGACACGATATATCCTTGCAAAGGTGTCTAGGAGAGGAAGATCAGAGTTCGACCCAGGCGCCAGGGATGGGTTCCAGAACAACGCCAATTGAATTAACGTCGTAGGCGACTGTGATATAGCAGCGAAATGAGGACGACCTAAAGCTTGAACCCCTGGCGTGGCTTGTTTCGGGGTGTGTTTCCGAGTCCTGGGACCCCTAATCTGGACCGCTAATGTACCTTTCCGGAGCTATCTGCAAGCTAAGTATGCCACCCTAGGCGTGTCAAATTTCGGTCGACGGAGCCCCAAGCCAAGCGAGCAACTGGGCACACGAACTTTTTTTGACCTCTCACAATGTGCACGATGTGTACAACGGGGTGGTTTCCGATGCCCGAAAGCATCAGTCATACTACTGCGATTTGATGCGGAGAGATTTGTTATTGTGCTGGTGTATCGGCTGCTTTAATTTATGCAAGAATGGCGTTCCAGGCAATTACGGTTGAGATTTACTTCGCTGGCAGGGTAGATTTGCGTGTAAGCGTGGCTGCTACCAACTTGACCTGGACTTTGTAGATCGTCCAATCAACGCCTTCTTAACACTCAATGGGTCTGATATTAGCCCCTGGAACGCGTCTGACTGCCATGTCATGGGAGCGCGCGATCTCTGTCGTCCGTGATCGTTTCTCCTTCAACATTTTCTTTCATCTCCTCTCACTGTATCCTGAATGTCACTCATGCCAGATTCGATTGGCTTTGCCGAGCACCGTCCTTTGTATGGTATTCTCTGACCTACCAATCTTCGCTTACTGACACATAAATGCAGAATTGAAGTGTCCGATGATCAAACTGTCAATCACTCATGGTTAAGCTCAACGACTTCAAATGTCCAATACGCAATTGATGGATCACCCACAAAAACAACGCCTACAAGCCCTGTATCATCAGCCGGAGCACCCTCGAGATCCTGTTCGAGCCAAGGGTGTACTTCAAAGTCGAGCGAATCGAAGAAAGGTCGGCTCAAGTCCCCAAAAGTGGTGGCTCCTATACGAAGCGGGACCAAGCAAAAGGGTAGTGTTCGACAAATTGGCGACAAGGTTGCAGGAATTTTGTCTGACTCTCAAGGGACCCAAAGCCCGTCCCATCAACGACCGAAAAGAGCATTGGCAACACCACAACCTCGACGTGAACAAGCTGCGAGCGACACTAAGCCCATCCCTTCGATTGAAGAGTCAGCCCAGAAGCCTTTCGATCGCTACGCTTTCCTAGGAACACCGTCAACATCGATGACTCGACGTTACAAATCAGAGTCAGCTGTAAAGCACGTTTTGGGTCGTAGAAGAAGGGTGGACGAGGACTATCCTTGGGCGCCGCCACCAGTTTCTTCTGAAGAGATGAGTTTTGGTGAATCACCTATACCACCTCATGGATGTAACTCCAGACATCGCCACACAAGCGAGACTTCGTCCCAGGACACATCAATGACACAGCGAATGCCCCGTTCTTCCCCTGATCGTCAAGCATCCATCAAAGTGACGAAGCGAGAGTCTACAGGTTTGTCACCTCTCGCAGCACGAAATGGAATAATAATAGTACAAACGTCACCATCTCCCTCAATCTATAACAGCGATAGACGAAGACGGAGGCTTGAGGAGAATGGCTTCGTTCAACAACCTGCCGTCGACTATGCAGAGCATAGACTGGCCAAGGCCAGGAAAGAGGCCGCGCTAATGGAAGCAATAATAGAAGAAGGGCGTCGCAAGCGGGGAGAGAAAGCAGCAGAATATTGCAGGGACCATTCAAGGCCTCAGACTTTCGAGGGTACGAGGAAGAGGGACTCAGAAGATGATTTAAAGGCGTCCCCAAAGCGACAGAAGATATCGGGTCTGATAACGACATATGGGTCTTCGACCAATAATGACACTGTGGACGACCCAGAGGTGGCATCAATATGTGTGGGCATTGCTGCACCTTCTCGAGACTCTCAAATGGGCACACAAAATACAACTGAGAAGCGCCTCGAGGAGAAACGAAAGCATATGAAGATTAAAGTAGAACAAACGGCAGGATTCAAGCTTGCAGACATTGAGAGCAGCAAAGCTACTGCCGTTGACGATTCTGAGGGCTCAAAAAGGAAAATGGGTGTCCCATCGCACATTCGGGATCGCGCTCTTCCACCCTGTGGGAAGCCGACGCTGACTTCGTGCGCAGAGCATGGGTATCGCCGCAAGGCGCAAAGCACAAGAAGCTGGCATAATCCTGACCACAGGCGGGAGTTGACGATGCCCATCGAAAGTCATCCTTGCACTTGTCAATTCTTGCCAGGCTACTTCACTCGACGTGATCTTTCGATGCCAAGTCTAAAGTCTTTTCCAGGGGGAAAGTTGGAATTCATGACTCATGTAAAGCAAATCAGCAATTGTCACGGCCATTCAGATCACTTAAGGAATGCTTGCCGTATCATTCTCGAGCGTGAGGAGAACGCTGAACGGGTTAGAAGTGTCTATACTTTTTCGGGTCAAGTAGCTAATCGAAGTCATAGTATCAAGGCCGGAAATGCGTAGCTAAGGACAAAGGTATTGGTAACGAGGACACAATGGAGGGGGCAAAAGGCTTTCTTTCGTCAGACCCATTTCTTGATCCCTCTTCTGGCTCATCTACCGCAAAAATTGCAGCCAACACAAGCAATTCGCCCGGCTGCCCTTTACAATATCCGACAGCAGGTCATAGTGCCCGTCCCCGGCAACAATCGTCGATAGAACCAACCAGGTTCTACGGGCAGCTTCCGAGGTTTAGACGTCCGAATAGCATTGTCGAACCATCAAGGTCCCCAGCCGATATTAGCATACCGGCACATCAGGTGACGGAGAATCCGTCTACGTCTGCTCAGCTGCCCACGACGAACGACGCATTCAGACACCGCGTACCAATTCCTCCACCTTCAGAAGTGGAGGCAGGTAAGCGAAGGAAAATGAGTGATGTCGTAGCTGCCGAGGAACCTACTGCTGAAGCCAATCAATCATCATCCTCATTGCGGAAGACGAAAAGGCTCAAGAAGTCCAGCGGCGCCGCGAATGCAAGCGCTGGAGTCGATGGCTCGCCAATTTCCAGAACAAGACCGACAAAGCGAATGGATCCCAGCACAGTTCAACCATTACCGGACACTCTTAAAGTCCAACCGAGCTCATCACTGAGGAGTGAAGCAGAAGGTGGCCAAGGGTCAACTGAAACTGTGGCTTCTCAAGAGCCTACCATTGAAGATGATTGGCGACCAGTTCTTGACGATGACGATGAAATCCTACTTCCTACGCCACCACATTGGTCTCCACTAAGTCCTGATCAAGACGTCATGCAATCCAGAGATCATCCAACGCACGAGGCATCATCTGTAGACGAGGGACAAGACCGTGCACCAGGGCGCTCGCAAGCCGCACCACCAACACCAAATACCGGTACTATTCGCAACGAGAATTTCAATACCCAGCGCCAACGCCACCAAAGTCTACCCGCCAGGTTCAGCAGCAGAGGAAATGCGACGATTAGAGCTAGCATAACAAGTCCACGTCGCACGCCGCAGCGGCAGCCACTACAAACACTATCACCCAACCTCGATATCGTGAGATCTTTCAGAGACATTGAAGCCAGCATCAAGCAAATGCAGCAAACCATCACGCAGGATCTGCTTCCATCCATAATACGCCAAGCCCAACCAGCACCACCACCAGCGGCTCCTACTCCTCCGCACGAAGCAGCACCTCCTCGAAGGCAGCGCAGACCAACCCTCCAAGAACGCAAGCGTCGCCATCCAGAACTCCCAAGAGACGTCCCGCGGCATGAACGCCTCTCAGACCGCCGTCTCATCGAAATCGGCAAAAGAATTAATAACTACCAAAGACATATTGGGGCACCGTATGCGTTTAGCTGGCGCGGGAGACTTTTTGCTGAGTATGATTATCTGCTGACTAGGCTTAATGCTGATGGGAGCCATGGGTGGGATGCTAAAGAGAAGGCAAGGGTTAAGAATTCGTGAGTTTGGGGGGGTGGTGGGTTCTTTTCATATTAAGTTTTTCTAGACTCGTCTATGTATTTCTGTTGCTGCGGCCTTACCTACTTCATCCTCGCTGGTAGGTTGAATTCCAACTCAGCATCCCCTAAGCATCGACCTAGAACCCTTAACCTACCCACTTGTAATCCAATCCAACCACTATCATCTACACCCTCCCACCTCAACCTCAATCACTATACACAAACACAAACCCCCACCTCCTTCCTGCCATCGCCATTCAACTTCCTTACATATCTCCAACATGGCACACATCCAGTCATATACTATGGCCTCCGATCATCTATATCCACTTTACCATCTTAATCACAGAACTCTACACCACTTATGTATAACCAACTACCTACTTCCTCAACCCGCCATCATGTTCATCATACGTCCTCCATGTAGCGTGCCGCGTAAGATGTCTGACTTCCCAATTGGATGCCCTCGTCAAGCTACGGAGTACTCTGCTACGATAAGTCACTCGAAGAGTGCATATATATTATAAATAACACTTAGAATTAAGAGAGGATCAAGAAGGATAGGGAACCAATGCCCCCCACCCTACCGACTGCTATCCGTATATCAAACCCTAGGAGTCACTGTAGTCTGCCTCTGATAGTGGTAAGGCACTTCAACGTGGGTCTGTGCGCGATGAATCATGCTCGGTAGGGAGTCGAAGGGAGGAGGGAGATGATGTTGGGTGACGAGGATATTTCGTTATGGTGCTCTGCGTGGTGGACGTGCTAGTGACTCACTGTATACCTTCTCCTGCTTATGGGATTCTTTGCTATGAGAAGTCACGAGAAGTGTGCTTTGCGTGATGAATTATACTCGGTAGGGAGTCGGAGGGAGGAGGTAGATGGTAGGGGATGGGAAGCATGTTTCGTTATAGAGCTGGGGATAGATTGAGAGTTGGGAGGGGATCTTTGTTAGTGGGTTGTTTTGTGGGAGTGGTTGTTGGGTTTGGTGGGGAGGGGAGGAGGAAAGGGGGGGGGAAGGGTCGTGATGATGGGGGTGGGGGAATGGGGGGAAGGGGGTGGGTGGGGTAAAGTTTGCGAGGCGTGCTGGAAGGCTATCGCGTATACAGTTGTTTTTAACTCATGTCCTAGTGCATATGTGTTGCGTCCATTCGCAGAACTTGTGTCTTGGCATCTTGAGTCCGTAGTCTGGTCCAGGTAGCCGAAGGGAAGCCACCATGGCAGTAGATCGTAGTTGCGAGTCCAGACCCGATGCCACGTAAAAAGTCTATCTTCATTATCTCATAGTATGTCAAGACGACCCTCCTGTACCTCCTAGGCCAGGTCTCGAGTTCGCAATGTTAAATACAAGAATGTCTTCAGCACCACAAGCCGTCAGCCTATCCATGACACTCCCTATTTCTTCCTTTAACACCATGGAGTTGACAGCCGCCCAGTCTGGGTCTTCCAGTGCTGTGATAGTAGGAGCTCGTTTGCCAGGTGTGATTGTCGTCGCCTCTTTGAGGAGGGAGCGTTTTACGTTGTATTGGCAGAGGATGTACTTTTGTGCGGCTAGATCGTGTCAATGGAGGAGTGATAATTTGTGGAGCGAAGAAGAGAGTAGAACGTACCAATGAAGCCTTCGATCCTTCTCCTTATAATATCGACGAGTTTCTGATTCGATGGATGTTTCGATGCGATTAGTACCGCTGTGCTTTCGACGACGGTGTCTATGGCTTTGAGGCCGGCTGCTTTCATTGTTTCTCCAGATTCTGCGCGTTGTCAGCAAACTCTACTCACAGATGAATTCTTCAATATCTTACCGACAAGGTCCACAATCCCATCCGCCACCCCTAACGCACAGGCAGCCTCCACACTGCCACCCACATATTTTATCTTCGTCCTCAATCGATTTCTAACCGGCACATCCCCATCCCCATTGACCATCTTATTGTCCAGACCCTCCAGCCTCGCGAAATATTGTTCCGTCAACCCCACGAAACTCGTCACAACATTCTTCCCCACCAACCCCTCCGGCCGCTGTATCTCCCCTTTCTCCGGCACCTGCACCTGCAAGTTGCACTTCCCAAAACCGAGATCTAAAACCCTCTCCACGCCCGTCTCCTCCGTAGCAGGACTCAGCGCCTCATGTTCCGCAACCTGATCAGCGCCCGTTATCCCCAGAGCGACTCGGCCTTCGCCAACGAAAGTGGGTATGTCGGCTGCAGGGAGGAAGACAAGGGCGATTTGATGGTTCTTGACGAGGGCGATATCGAGGCGGTTTCCGCGCTTGAATTGAATGTCGGAGCCTTCGAGGAGTTCGAGAGTTGCTTGTTGGAGACGGCCCTCTGGGTGTGATTCAGCTTCGGCATGTCGTAGAAGAGTGGTGAGGCTCACTCTTGGGTATGGCGAAGAGAAGACGACCTTCTAGGCTGTGAGGATTGTTAGTGATGGGTCATTCGAGGGTGTACGGTGCAAATGGGCGGCGGGGGGGAAGTCCTGGACTATACTGACTGGTTGACAAGGTCCATGTTCGTTCGGACGCTCGAAAAAGCTGGTTCCCACTTCACACCGTTCAAGAGCTGGACCAGCTCTTCCGTATAGATGATGACCAGACAAAGATGTTATATGGCAAAGAGAGTAGCACAATGGCACCAGAGATATCTTCGTCTCAATCTCACTGCTCACGTTCCGTGCTGATTGGCTCAAATTCCACAACACCCTCTATTCGCCAGATATATCAATAAGATCTCAGGAGATATATCCAATGTCCCCCAGTAAGTCAATGGCAAACAGAAATCCGTATAGAATACTTGTGAATTGTGGGAGTATCTTCTAATTTTCTGCTCCCACCAATCGCATTCAGCCCTATCCCCACCACACTAGCGCCTTGGCATTACAACCCGCCCACAAACTTTCTGCTCCGCAAGCATCGAAATCCACGACACTCCCATTCAGCAGCACAACCTCGCCTTCCTGATCCCTCTACCAACGCATACGCATATCTACGCGCTCCCCGAAGCCTGAGAGAACTATAGTGTAAAGATGGACTCGTCTAAAATACCCGTCAAGCTCGTAAAAGTTACTAGGGTGTTGGGAAGGACTGGTACAGTTCCCTCTCCCCCCCAATTTTCCCCATTCCCCTGCCCTTCGACCTTCACACTCCCCCTGCCCTCTCCATCTCCTCTGCTCCCTCCCTCCATCCCTCCGCTATCATATTCCCTTATCCAACTGCAATAGCAGAAAAACAGGCACATGGACTGATGATATGCGGTGTGCAACAGGATCTAGAGGCGGCGTAACGCAAGTCCGCGTCGAATTCATGGATGATACGACGAGATCTATTATTCGAAATGTTAAGGGGCCTGGTATGTCCCCATTTCCTAAACCTATACCTATCTATACCATGGTTTTATGTATGGGGAAGGGGAGTGGGAGGTGCATATGGGTGGATTCGTGGGAGAGTGATGAGAGAGGCTAATGTGCGCTGTGTGCGATTAGTGCGCGAAGATGATATCCTCTGCTTACTAGAATCTGAGAGAGAGGCGAGGAGGTTGAGATGAAACTACACCAGAGAAGTGTGGGCCGAGGATAGTGGTCATACATGCATACAGAGAAACGAAGGCGTTCACCAGCTATCGCTTAGGTTCGTGGACATAGCAGGTCGCTAGACACAAGTTTTGCCAATGCAATCCGGTTCTAGCTTTCCACTGATAACGATCTCTACCGCCTATGAGGAAGGATACCTGCAGCTCTTGGAAGTCACCCTCGTCAAAAATGTCAAGCCCGTCAACCATGATCGTGTCCACCTCATCTGCGGTGTAAAATCGACGGGCATACAATCGAACCGTCGAATTGCTTGAAGATACCTTACTCGGGTCTTCGTTCGGTACCGCGATAGCCTTCGAACCATCCCCTAGGTACATTACGTCCCCGTCCTCATCACCTCTCATTCTGTCATCCAACACATCCTTAAAACCCGAATGCCCAACGCACTACTCAGTACCCCTACCTTCATCCCAAAGCTCACATTCTCAGAACCCACACTTCTCAGCCTCTACATATCTCAACCCCCAAGCTCGAAGCATGTACGCCTTTACATCACGCACTCATTACTGCCAAGATACCATCCTCGTCCCATCCCCACGCACCCCCCGTCCCCTTTATATTTCTCCAATCCTCTCAAATCTCCCCCTCCGTTGTTTACGACCAGTACAACCTCCCGATCCCTCTCCCTCTCCCTCCTTCTCCATCAATCTGATCCTTATCCCCACTCCCACCTCTCCCCTGACTAACTCACTAACTCACCCCCCTCCCATGCAACCTGATTCTCCCCATAACTCCCCCTCATCTACCTCATCCATCTTATCTACCCTACCATCAAAATTCAACTGAAGTATAGCCCGTTAATCAGTGATAGGAGTGCGACCTAAAAGAAGGAGTCGTGCTTGGCGTGCTTAGGGTTAGAGATTAGTTAGGTGATGAGGAGGGATAGGATAGTTAGGTGATGAGGGGGGATAGGATAGGATGGGTTAGGATAGAATTGGTAGTGTAGTAGGATTGGAATGCGTAATGATGGTGATGAGATGGGGAACATCGCCTTATAGATATATAAGGGTTCGCTAGCTATCGATGGATAGATGTAAGAGAGATTAAAAAGTGGTAGAATAATGTGGGAAATGGGGAGTAGTTGGTTTCTTTGATAGAAGGGGTATGGTGGAGATGAGGAGGTTGCAAGGTGTTTGGGTGATGGGGGTGAGGGGAGGGTATGAGGTGGGAAAGCAGGTAATGGTATTGGTATTTCAGTATGTACGACTAAGATTAGAATTCATTTGGTTTCGCGACGAGATCTGGTAAGTCTTCGACTTTGGCTTCGCCTTGTAGGATGCCTGTCATTCATGTGTTGTCAGTATGTATTTCTGAGATTGGAGTTGCGTTCTTGACTTACGATATGTACTAGTAAGCAACGGAAACTCATTCTCCTTTCCCCTCGCCTTCAAAAACCCATAGACTTCCTGCGCAGTACTAACGCCCTGCAACATCTGCCCGTTCAATTCACTCTTCTCCACCTCCGCGATACTCATCTTCCTCTCCACACTCATCTTTGCGCACCGGAAATTCCTGCCACCCGAACAACTCGTGATTAGGTCCGCTACACCTGCACTCTCTTCCGTGAATGTAGCAGTGCGCACGCTGTTCTCGAAGAACATTTTTCCGAATTTCCGCATCTCCAGGAGCCCAATGCGCATTATGGCTGCTTTGGCATTGTCGCCCCATCCCAGGCCTGCGACGAACCCGGCTGCGAGAGCCACAATATTCTTAAGGGCGCCGCCAAGGGAGACGCCGGCGACGTCAGAGACGACGTGGACGTGGAAGTAAGGGCGGTGGAAGAGGGTATGTATGAGTCGATGGTCCAGGGGCGGGAGTTCGGATGGCTGGGCAGTCAGTCTCACTTTTGACTTCAAACCCTTCGAGTCTTTGTGTTCTGTGATCTGTGTCAGGTCCAGTTCGGAGGCTTGCGGGGTACGTCCCTCCTTTGGTGTAGCACTTCGGGAGTCCATTGGGGGAGGATCGTAGGCGACGGTGGTTTCTGAGAATTTCTCCAGTGCCACTTCATTGGCGATGTTTGCACCTGATAATGCGCCGACGTATATTTCTAGCTTTTCACCTATTGACTCGGAGAAGAGCTTGATATCTTCACTTGACACGCTGACGCCTTTGATGCAGGATACTCCTCGTGCGTATGATAGAACATGTCCCTTCATCTGATCGCATAGTTTGTCTATGAATTGATGCGGGAGATTGAATATGAGGATTGTAGAGTCTTTCACGGAATCTTGTAGCGAAGGATTGGCGATGATGTTGTGTGGCAGGGCAATGTTGGGCAGGTACTTGACATTTTCGTGGAAGTGGTTGATCAGCGTTGTGAGCTTGTGTTTCTCCTTAGCATACTCTGAAGATGGATCGTGTAGCTTCGATGCTTCTGGTATGGTGATTTCCTCCTCATACACCCACATCTGCACATTTTCTTCGAAGAGATCTGGGTGCTCTTTTGTGTTCTCGGCAATGACCTTGGCTATGGTTGTTCCCCTCCATGGCGAGCACGGGTGTCAGCTTCGCCAGCTGGCATTGGAGCTGGCAGAAGCTCACCAATTGCCTGAGCCTACTATTGTGACTTTGTGTCTGCCCTCATAGGCGCCTAGGGTGGCCATGGCTCTTGGGAAGGATCTGGATGGCGGCCTGAAGGGTGGGGAAGGGCGGAGAGAAGGGGAGAAAAGGGCAAGGGGTCGAAGCGCTCTTGATGTGATTCTCGCTATGTTTGCGGGTCACAGGGTAGTCTTATAGGACTCAATTGAGAAAAGGCTTGGGGTGCCTTGGGTATGCAGCTAGGAGAGATGGTGTGGGGGTTTTACTGTGAGAAAGTTGAACGGGTCTGGTGGGGAGGTGGGTCCTCAACAAGGGTCTTAATAAGGCTGAAAAAGCGACACAGTACCGAGAGTACCTTACGCTAGCCTTTCCGGTCACCGGCAGCCATTCTTTAGGGCAATGATATCTACGAGCTTTGTAAATCCATACTGCAAAGCTCGAAATTTGGGTGTCATTAAACCGTGTCAATGCAGTCTTGAGCTACTCTTCGCGCCCGACATGAGGTGAGTTCAACATCCCAGCAACGACTTCGCCCAGGTAGTCTGGGTAGCAATCTCGATCGCGTGACCTGCTGGCATCCGCCCCTCGCTTCCATGCAACCCAAATTCGATCGGAACCCTGAACATCTGCACCTGCCTCTCATTTCTTTGTTGTAGATGTTCTTGCTGCAGGGTATATCCATGGTAAGCAAGGCGTTCTGTTAAGCTGCCCCACCGAGCCTCGAATGTTCGGCCAATAGCGCCTTGCCAGAGTTAGGATGCCTTACCCAGTGCACAAGTGGACGCGGCAATAAGGGTAGTCGTCCGTGATTCTGTGCATGCTTGATTTGAAGGGCGTCGTGATGATCTTCCGTGACCTCGAAATAGTCGATGTTCAATAGCTGGGTAGAAAATTCAGTCACTTGATTGAGGCATGTTGGACAAGCAGTACGCCTTTTTGAAAAGAGTATAATATGCAAGGGAGGGTCAGAACGAACGTTGCTCAGATCAGGCCGGGTCAAGAGTGAGAGGAAGACACATATCAAAAGTCCCATTTGCGAGGAAACTCGCAAATGGCTGGATGCCGATGCGGTCGTCACGCTTATGATAAAGCACAGGATCAAACCCCGCACGAGAAGAACCAACGGAATGGATGATAGAAGAGATGATGATCATTCCAACCCAAGATAGAAGAGGCACAAGGAAGAAGGAGAGCTTAAAAGATTGGTCTTTGCATTGAAACCTTGTAGGCCGTGCGAATGTGAGGGCTTAAAGTTGGAGGAAGACATGCTGATCGGATGTGTGGTTGCGGCTGCAACCATGACACTTACACTTACTGGCCTACACCATGCGAATGGATTGTAGTTGGCGTGGCTGAACTGACATTAGTGTAGTGCCTGTGGTTCACGTTGTAGGAGTTGGATAGGTTGACGGAAACAGGATGGAAAGGAAGCGAGAGGAGTTTAAGTATACAATTTGATCAAGGTTTCAATGACCGTCCCTTGGTTTCGGAACCAATGGCCGCACCGACCAAAGAGTCGTCGGCTACACCTTGACTTGCACGATCGAAGATTGCTCGAATGGTAAACTCCAGGCTAAGCTGGACAGCGTCAGAGGAAGCCGACGATGGTGTAGCTGCCCTTCCAATAGATCGTGCTTGCCTAATTCCAGTATGACACAGATGCTGGCATCGGCCCTGTAGCCAGCATTTTGTGTCCAAGGTCTTTCGAGATGGTTGCCGAACCCAGATTGGCTCGACTTCGTGTTTAAGCCTCGCGAACTGGCGAAGCATAGAGCAAATGTGCTTCCCAATTCTAGTTGTTTCGTGTGTAACGTAGCTCGTTCGCATTCATCATTGATCAGTGCTTGTTACGGGAAACCGTCTAATGGTATAGCTCTTCATATCCTTCTTATGCCTCACGCGCTTGCTACGGATGCGTTCAACCTTGCAGCCTCAGAGTTTAATCTTGCCGCCTCCTGCATCAGCCTTGCTGCTTGCTGCATCAGCTTGGCGGCCTCTAACCTCGTCTCCTGGGGTGTCTTATTCCCTGACTGATTTTGTGCACCACTAGGCTGTCCGGGCAGTTGATCAGAATATGTATGTAGTTGTTGGTTTGGTGTGATGGGAGGCTGCTGGTGTAGCTGTTGAGTTGGCGTAATGGTAGATTGCATTGGCACTGGCCCTTCATTGGAGTTCAATCGTTGAATTCTGGGGGCAATATCTGGATCGACGGGGACACCGCTTCGTGGAGGGTAGGGTTGAGTGTACGCCGTACTTGATGCGGACTGGGGATGATCGTGCCCGGGATAGCCAGGATTCTGCCCGTTTGTTTGGTGACCGTTGATGTAATTCATTGGGGCTGGCGCCCTCTCACTTGGAGAGCCAATCTCCATGGTAGTTTCCCCGTAAGTGGTGTCGTCCTGTGTCTCGTCTGCAAAGCGCTGGAGATCCTGTTGCATCGAATTGAAGGTTATAGGGCCTGGAGCAGGAGCTCGAAGTTGGGGGCAGTGTCTTCTTGTGTGACCAAGCTGATGGCAATGGCGACATGGTCCCTTCACTCTCTCGGTAAGGTTCGCTTTCACTTTCTGTGCTTGTCGCGTGGGGATCTTTTGTCCATATTTGCGCTCGATGGCAGCGATAATATCAAGAATGTTCGTGTCCAAGGTCACTGTCATGAGCTTAGGTACGGCTTCGAGTAGAAATTTCAGCTTGCCAGTCTCAGCGCGCTTGATATCCTGATGTGCCTTTCCATCAGCCGGGGTCCGGAATGGCTCGCAGCTATGGTTATCATCGCAAGTGGTGACTTTCGCATCGCCTCTCTTAACGCTGTAGTTTGCTCGTATGCGAAAAGGACAGTCTGCGCTGGAACGACAACCAGCACGGACTCGATGACTGTCGCTGTCAAGAATGTGTGGAGTCCAATTGCGCTCGATGGCCCAATCGCGGAGGGCATTCTTGAAGTCGGCTAGACTGGGGAAGATTTGACCTTGTACGATAGGAGGCATAGTGGATGGCGGGGGTGGAAAGTTTCTTGTTTCGGGGTAGGCGGCGCGAATTGTCTAGCATGGGCATGGAAGGTCAGTACTCGGTAAGGCGGAGAGCATTAGGTGCGCAGTGGAGCCCCGCCATCATACCTATCACCTACCTAGTAGCTCAATACCATGGTACTTGTGACTTACCAAAACATCAAAACATCGTCTGCTGTGACTGTGTGACACCTGTCAGACCTGATGAAATCAAGGTCTCGCGGCAGTACAGGATGGGTGCCGTAACAGTGGATGGAAGTCGTCTGGGGGAGTCACTTTCTATTCTGTTGACTTCATTGGCCTTGATGAGTCAGCAACGTGACTCTGGCTTGATTGTTGGTTCAGAACAAAGCAAGACTCTTTAAGGTATACTCCGGGCGCTCCTTCCTTATCACTCGTTTGCGGAGCTTGCCTTTCTACCCTCATAGAGACATGGCTGCTTACTCTCCTTTCATTTTCTATGCCAATTGACCTTTGCGTCTGCTCAATTCACCTACATACCTATTAATCCTATCTTCCTAGCCCGTCTTTTTTCCCAGCAGCTTTCATTTCCTCAAACAAGTCAATGATGACCGCTCCAGGGGGGTCCACCCCCTTGGAGTTTTACCTTGTGCATTTAACTGACGATGGTGCTCCCAATGTCCCCGGTGGACACGAGTACCTCTACATGCCCGCTCCCTCTGATCCAGCCTACGTCATTCGCTTCGAGATTGAAGGTACAAGTTCAATTTGCCGACAGGGCAGCCTTTGGGTGAATATTCCAGAGGCTGGGAAACCGTTCAACCGTCATAGCTTTCGAGAGTTCAAGTGGGTGACCTGACGCCTGCAAGTTGGCCCTCGTTGACACGTTGGGGCATGCAGGCTTCATCCAGACTTCAACGGAACCCTTAAGCTCGACGTCCCCATCTACCTTGCCGGAGCGTTTGCATTCTATAACACCTTTACACCGCTGCCTGCATTCTCGACCTCTAATGTCACTCCACCGTTACCCACGAGGACACCCACCTACTACATTGATGTCGAGCCTAAAATCACCCTCCGCAAGGACATCTTGCCATTGGACTCTCTCTCCGTCTTCTCCGTGGTGTCGAAATTTATGGGCAGATACCCAGACGATTGGGAGAGACATCTGAAAGGGATTGCTCGACGGAATTACAACATGGTCCACTTCACACCACTCACAGAAAGAGGAGACTCCAATTCTCCGTACAGCATCTACAACCAACTGTCATTCGATCCTTGGTGCTTTCCGAATGGCGAGAAAAATATCGCCACAATGATAACCAACATGGAGAAGGAGCATGGCTTACTTGGTTTGACGGACGTGGTCTGGAATCACACGGCGAACAACAGCAAGTGGCTCGAGGAACATCCAGAGGCTGGTTACAACATCGAGACTGCTCCATGGCTCGAGTCTGCGCTCGAACTGGATAACGCTTTGTTGAAGTTTGGTAACGAGATTGCAAGTTACGGGCTACCCACTACATTATCAAGCGTGGACGACCTCAACAAGGTTATAGCGGGCGTTAAAGAGCACGTCATCATACCTTTGCATCTCTGGCAGTACTACGTTGTTGACGTTCGACGCGATACTCAGCGAGCTGTGGAAACCTGGTCTCAAGGACAAACATCCATTCCAAAGGGGGGATTCAGCTCTGGTATTGGCGGGCTGGATGGCGTCAAAGCCTGGTCATTGAAGCAGAAAGCCGACTTCTTACTCAACAATGACTTCTTTGGAGCGAATGATATGGGGCTACGATTCGGACGTAAAATAGATGCTCGTGTCGGCGCTGCTCTGCTGACGGTACTTCATGGTCGCTATGAAGAGAACATGTCAGCGAAAGATGCTGCAATTCGAAACATGACCGACATTCTCAATGAATTGAACCAACCCTTCTACAAGGACTACGACTCCGATGTTGGCGTCATTCAGGCACAACTTTTCGACCGCGTCAAGTATGTCCGGCTGGACGACCATGGCCCTAAGCTGGGAGCAATCGGTCCAAAAAGCGCCTTCATCGAGTCATACTTCACAAGGTTACCTTCAAACGCTACAACCAAAAAGCACAACCCGAGAAGCCTGTCACTTGTCAACAATGGTTGGATTTGGGCTGCAAATGCTTTGAAAGATCACGCTGGGTCTGACTCACGCGCCTATCTACGTCGAGAAGTCATTGTCTGGTCCGATTGTGTCAAGCTACGGTATGGTCAATCACCAAACGACAACCCTTTTCTGTGGGAGTTTATGACCAAATACACCCGTCTCATGGCGAAGTACTTCGCAGGGTTCCGCATTGACAATTGTCATTCAACACCGCTAGTAGTAGCGGAGTATCTTCTCGACCAAGCACGAGAAGTGAGACCGAACCTTGCAGTCTTTGCAGAATTATTCACGGGTTCGGAAGATATGGATTATCTTTTCGTCAAGAGACTAGGTCTAAGCGCACTCATCCGAGAAGCTATGCAAGCTTGGAGTACGGAAGAAGTCAGTCGACTAGTGCACATGCATGGCGGTCGACCAATTGGTAGTTTTGAGATCGATGAGATCTCTCAGCACCAAGACCCTGAGTCTGACAAAGTAAACGGGGTCAATGGAATCGAGACTGCGGGAGCAGACAGAATTCATCGTGTCAGACAGAGCCCACTGCACGCACTTTTCATGGACTGTACCCATGACAACGAGGTGCCTGCTCAGAAGCGTGATGCGCGAGATACCCTTCCAAATGCTGCCCTCGTCAATCTGTGCGCATGCGCTACAGGAAGTGTTATGGGTTACGACGAGATCTACCCTAAGCTTTTGAACATAGTCCATGAGCAGAGACTCTACACCTCAACGTCATCGGAGGGACATGTCGACATTGGGGGCGGCGTAGGGATTGGTGGGATCAAGAAGTTGTTGAACAAGCTGCATACTCAAATGGGTGGTGATGGACACGACGAAACTTTTATCCACCATGAAGGCGAATACATCACCGTCCACCGCGTTCATCCACAAACGAGAAAAGGCTACTTCTTAGTCGCCCATACGGCTTTCCCCGGTTACGGCAGCGGTCATGGCAATTTAACTCCAGTCCATCTTGCTGGTACCAAAGCTAAGGTCCTAGGAGCTTGGTCACTGTGGGTTGATGCGTCAGAGCGCACCACGAATGAGGTTTGTGCCGAAAAGGCACTTCTCAAAGGTCTGCCTAGCAAGGTTTCTGATTTCAACGACATAAAGCTCGAATCGAAAGCCGATGAGACGGTCATTACCGTCCCCGCACACTTTGCACCTGGCAGCATAGCACTTTTCGAGACCTGGATGCCTGGGGCCGAGCACTCGCAGGGTCTTGAGAGCTTCGTGACCACCGGAGCCAAAGAAGCCTTTGCAGATCTTGACCTGGTGGATCTTAACTTTTTTCTGTACAGGAGTGAGCCTGAAGAGCACGACTTCTTGGGTGGTGCTGATGGTGTCTATACCATCCCTAACTACGGCAACCTGGTATATGCTGGTTTGCAAGGCTGGTGGAGCATCCTCAAGAACGTCATCAGGGACAACAACCTTGGTCATCCTATCTGCAATCACTTGCGAGACGGGCAGTGGGCGTTGGAATGGATCGTTAGCAGACTGGAAAGAATAGCGGAACAAGCCCGCCGTCCCTCTCTCCACAAGGCTGCACGATGGCTAAAACAGCGCTTCAATGCTATCAGAAGACTTCCAAGCTTTCTACTTCCCAGATATTTCGCCCTGGTCATCCAAACGGCATATCGAGCTTCCTGGGACCAAGGCATGGAGTTGATGGGAGACAATATACGGCATGGTCAAGGCTTCCTGCAAAGTCTTGCCATGGTCAGCGTTCAAATGACTGGCCACATGAAATCTGCATCCCTGTATCCTGACAAGAGTGTCCCATCTCTGGCAGCAGGCCTGCCTCATTTCACACATAGCTGGGCACGTTGTTGGGGTCGAGATGTGTTCATCTCCCTCAGGGGATTGTTCCTCGCTACTGGCAGATACAAGATCGCTCTAGAACATATCAAAGCATTTGCAAGCGTACTCAAGCACGGCATGATACCTAATCTACTAAGCGATGGAAAGCTGCCACGCTACAATTCCCGAGACTCGATCTGGTTCTTTTTGCAGAATATTCAAGACTACGCTACCATGGTGCCCAACGGAATGGGCATCTTGAAAGTGAAAGTTGCCAGACGCTTCCTACCATATGACGACACGTTTTTCGAGTATGATGATCCTCGAGCCTACTCGAAAGAATCCACCATCGAAGAGATCATTCAGGAAGCATTGCAAAGACATGCGACAGGCCTCTCTTTTCGAGAAGCCAATGCTGGTCCTGCCTTGGATATGCAGATGAAGTCTGAAGGGTTCCAGATTGACATTAACGTCGACTGGGATACCGGACTCGTTTTTGGTGGTAATCAATGGAACTGCGGTACGTGGATGGACAAGATGGGCGAGAATCCAAAAGCTGGTAATAAGGGCGTTCCCGGCACACCAAGGGATGGCGCTGCCATTGAGATCACCGGTCTTGTATATAGCACTCTTAGATGGGTTGCACAACTTTACTCCGAACGCAAGTATAAGCTCAGCGGCGTCAAGACTGCCAAAGGGCAGACGGTCTCCTTCGAGGACTGGGCATCAAGAATTCAGAAAAACTTCGAACGGTGCTATTATGTTCCAGTGGATGCGAAGGAAGATGCCCAATACGATGTCAACACCGCTATTGTCAACCGTCGTGGCATCTACAAAGATCTCTACAAGTCCGGCAAGGAGTACGAAGACTACCAGTTGCGGCCCAATTTCCCAGTTGCCATGACTGTTGCTCCTCAGCTCTTCACTCCAAGCAAGGCTCTATACGCACTCGCAATGGCAGACAACATCCTCCGCGGTCCCACTGGCATGGCGACTCTTGATCCTTTGGATCTCAACTACCGGCCCTACTACATCAACTCCGAAGACTCCACTGACTTCGCCACATCTAAAGGTCGCAACTACCATCAAGGGCCAGAGTGGATATGGCCCACTGGCTACTTCTTACGGGCATTGCTCAAATTCGACTTGATGCGGAGGAACACAAGAGAAGAGAGGACGGAGGCGTTCCAGCAAATTACAAGGAGATTGTATGGGTGTAAGAAGGCTGTTCAGGAAAGTCCATGGGCTGGTCTGGCGGAGTTGACCCAAAAGAATGGAGAGTTTTGTGGTGATTCCGTAAGTTTTATGTAGTAGATCGAGTGTCAAGAGCATGCTAATATGATAAAGTCTCCCACCCAGGCCTGGTCTGCTGGATGTCTCATCGACTTATTCTATGATGCCCAAGAGTTAGCACAGCAGCGGCATTGGCAAAGCAATGTTGATGTCTGACATGATTGATGAGCAACGTTGCACGTAGCGTCGGAACCGCTGAAATTAACGATAGCTACATAGACAGTACATATACATCTTGGAAGAATTGATACCCTTATTGATAGAAAGCATCCTTATACGTTATTCAGGTACTATACTTCGCAACAAGTAAGCTATCAAGGCAGGTCGACCAAGTAAAGGTTCAAGCCCGTAAGTGTGTCATTCCAGCACTGAAGAAGACATTGCAAGCATCGGCGTGCTTTCTTGGTGTACTGTAACGCCTTGAGCTATAAAGGTGAAGACTTCATTTTCAGATCCGGATACCTGGCATGTGCGTACCTACCATCTACAATGATAATGGCTCGTGCTGCTGGTCTCACGAAAAGCTTTCTTGTGCGTTTTAGCGAGATCATGTCATGTGTATCTAACATTCGCTGGTACGCGCGCACCAGAATGTCTCAACAGGACGGTGGCAGATCTATAAACCTCTCTTGTTACCGGCTTAACAGCTTTCAGAGAGACGCACCGAGAACCGTTGCATGAAACTCATATGGCCACGTCAGCGCGCTGGTTGGTAAGGTGGGTACTATCTTGTGTACATTCGGCTGAGCATCGTGAGCTTGCGCCATCTTATGTTGGCTCAGAAGGTTTTACGTGGTGTTGCGGGGAGCATGTGTGTTTCCCTATCTATGGTATATTTGTACTCTGGGGAGAGAGCTCTTTTGAGGTGCGATGGGATGAAGTAAGTAAGCGTCTCTCCTGACGCCAAGTCCTATTTGTGAAGTCACGCTTAATCTCCGTAAGCTGAGATTTCAGCTGGGATTGGGATATTGGCTTGGATGTTCATATCAATTATTGCTCCTTCAGCACTATTGTTTCTTTGGAGAGTGCGGTGTGGAAACCGGATATGGAAGGTTAGATTGCTTCGTTTACTACTCTACTCAGCCAGGCAGAAGCTACTATCCGACTCATCTCGGAGTGAGAGCTTGTTCGCGCACGCGCAGCTTCGTAGGGAGAATAGGTGTCGGTAGCTGGAATTGAGTGGTAGAGGGTGTCTTCGCCGCTTTTGACGATTCATGGATATCGAGACTCAGAGTTACTTATCCTACACAAGGAAACGCTAATCGATCTCTGGGAGCTAGGGTCTGTATCCAGAACGGTGATCTTGAGTGCGGATCATGGGGGGAGGAAGGTATTAGTAGGAAGCCTCTGCAAGTAGAGCTGCCAAAGTTCTGAAGTTCTGGAGAATCCTAGTTGGGAAAGGGTCTATGTTGACGGGGTATCCTTGGACATAGGACCTTTGGTAATGAGAGGACTCTATTGAAGTCCTCCGGGACAGGCAGCTAACTGCACAGCCTCTTCAGTCTGAACTCGTCCATCGCATGTAGGCATCAACAACTCCCACACTAACCATAGCATCTTAATAACCTGCCAAAAGAACTCTTAAGACTCTCCAAGACTTTACTCTCTACTGTTGTACCCAGCATAAGTTACTCACAGGATACCAGAAGGCCAGTCGCGTAATTGAATTGGCCGCTTCACACCATTCCCATTGGCCATTTGGACACAATATTGTGCAGCCTTGTCGATACACTTCTTATGTCTTGCTGAATGTGGCACTCGGCCATTGTAATCACGGCAGTTCTGTATTCATCTACACCGTTTGCCCTCTAGCAATGTCTACTCAGCTCGAGATACAGGCTATCGGAGAAAGTCAACCTCCAAGAAAACGCCGCGTCAGGAAGACACCAGATGCTCTGGAGGATCAATGTCAGCGTTGACCCATGACACTTGTCTTTCGGAGCTGATACGTAAACGAATAGATCTGAAGCCTTCGAGGGACCAAGATGCAGCCGTCCACAGCAAAATTACGCCACAGGCGCCAGAGGATAGTTATCAGGATCTTGCTATACTAACATCTAGACTCGATGCTGCTGCCGCCTCCTTCGTTCTTTTTGCACTTACAGAACTTGATCATAATGAGTATAGCATCAAAGACATACTTCCGCACGTGTTCCCGAGGCTGGATGATTATATCGAACATACAAGGCGCAAGTTGGAGTATCTGCTACCTACTAGTATCAACGGATCCACAGATCCCTGGTCCATTATGCGACTCGCAACCCATGTCAAAATTTGGGGTCAATTTGAGGCTATTGCCCGTTTTGCTCTGATCCGCAATGGTAGCCAGCCGGATTTGAAAACTATGAACGTTATCAATGACGTAGTCCGGACTATCGAGAGCTCTGCTCGTTTGATCCCGGAGGTTTTAACTGAAGTGGTCGCGCGTAAGCCGTTGGAACCGCAAATAAAGAGCTTGATGCGTAGGAGATGGAATGGGATCGACACGTTCCTCGAAGCGTATCACCATGCGACTGGAACTTCGCGTGGAAACGATATACCTACATGGTACGAACAAGTGTACCTTTACCCTACATCAAATGGAATCTAATGGTAGAAAGGCCCGTATTGGCAGATATCATTAAGAGTAATCCGATTACTTTCGAAAGATCATCACATGCGCGATTGAACGTATGTACTCAAATTCCTATGAAGAGTCAATGAGCTACTCTGCTAATCTCTACCGCCTTAAGCGCATATCCAGCTCTCTCTGGCTAAGTCTTCTCGCATTCCTCGTCACCATACCTACTACCGCTCTAGCCTGGCAGTACTCGCTGCACAAACCAGGAACCCCGAAAGATGCAGATTTCTGGTTTCAAATCCAGAACTCATGTATGACCATACTAAACTTCGCTATACTGGCCATTCCCATCTGGAGAAGCGAGGCACTTCCCCCAAGGATGTCACTCTGTATCTGGGGGCTTTTGATCAGTGCGTCATTATGTGTGGGTGTTGCGCCAGTCGTATATCTCTTTGGGCCGACGGAATGGAGCTCGTTTATGAGTATTGCTGCTGGGATTGTTCAGGCCTTTATAACATTGCAGATTGCTCTTGTTGCTGACACTGCGGCGAATGCGGGTACGAGGAATGTCAAGGAAGATTAAGGAATCGTTCTATCGCGACTACACTGGAGCACACTCAGAACAGGTAACCCCGCCATCAACCTTGCTATATCTCACGACGGAACAGCAAGCTGCGCTGCATCGAACTAAGCGGGAGCATGCCCTTTTACCAAACAGCATAAACACTATAACCGACACGTTCATACGCCCTAAATGACCAGAGCAAGATCAGCCGAAATAGAAACCTCGTACCTGAAACATGGGTCAAGGAGCCATGACAGCGCTCACTGGCAATCATCGATTGAAGTAGTAAGCACGTTTGTATCTTAGTCCGGTGCTATCAATTTCGGCTCGTTCTCTCAAAGCGATGGCAGGAAATATCCAGCACTTGAGCTGAGCCGGTATACATCAGCGCTATCCCATCCACGCACCAGTAGCTCAACATAATCTATGTTGAGCGCCATAAGACACCCTTACCCAAGCCCAATTTCACCCAAATCTGCACTCCAAACCGCACAAAACCCTTACCATCTCATTATTCTACGCTCTCACCCTTCTCCTATGTACACTCCCTCCTTCCCATCTATATCAAAATACCAACAACAACCCCCTACGTATCCCCAAATCACATTTCCACCGCTCAAACACCCCTATCGTCCGACCTACAGAAAGCACCTAGAAGCAGGGAACGGCGCGGATTTCAGGGGACGAGAGTGCAGTTGTTGCGAGCGAATCTATAGTAGCTGTCCAGCAGAAACTAGTGTTGGATGGGATGGAATATGGCATTTCGATCCCTGTGGTTTGATCGTAGGAACAGCTCGGTCTGATATTGTAGAGACTTGCATAGGCTACTGGTAGGAATGAGTACGTCAAGCGTTATTCCGTGCTCATCCTCGTCACCCAAGGCCGGGGTTTTGTTTTTGTTTATATTGTCGATGTTTCGTCATTGAATCTTCGCTCATTTCAAATGTGGAGTGTATATAAGAAAAGAGACGATTCTTACTTCTGCGCGGTATATTTTTGGCTTTGTTGGAGTTGTTCGAAGAGGTTGAATTATGATTGTTTCATAGAATATTATGTGGGCAAAGCGACGGCTATCTAACTTTCCAATAAATCATGACAAAGTGCTCCGAATCTAGACATCTCGTGCTCCTCCTCAGCTCTCGACATCGCCAACAAGAATACTAGATTCCGCGCCCTCACAAATGATGCCTCCCTTGCCCGCATCAGCCATCGTTTTCTCACTAGCTCTGACTTTCTCTCCAGTGATAGGGTTCCAGTCCCAGCCATTACGCAGCCATCGCCAGCGCAGATAGGCTCGAAGTTCTTTATCTAGTGGTAGCACTCTTGTCCATTCTTTTTGCATCTCTTCGTCCTCTGCTTCTGGGGTGGGATCTTTAGGTAATCCGTTCGGTAGACCACGTAATTCGTCGCGGCAGAAGATGCGCCAGCTATCGATAGCGTAGGCACCGACTCCGGGTAGTTGACCTATTTCCCAGGCGACTCGCTCGTCGTCCTCGTCAAGGATTTCGTCTGCTTTGATGTCCTTTCCATCGTCTTTGTTCGGGTAGTGCAGTACCCGATACCGTTTGCCCTTCTCTGGTGGACGATGTAGCCAGGCTTTGGCTAGATTGATACACTTCATCGCACGCTGGTTTTGCAAACCTAGATGTTCGAAAATGTCGACAACGTCATCAAGATCGGCAGCTGCTAGATCTGCAGGCATAGGATAGCGCTCCATAAGCTCGTAGAAAACTGGCAGGGCGACAGAACCCCGCGTCTTATTGAGGAATATCATAGCAACGAGAAGGCGAAATGGGTCATGGGCGAGACGTTCTTGAACAAGACCGAAAGACGTCGCGGACAGCGGAGGGAAGGGGATGCACGAGACTCTGTCACCCGCTTTTAGTTTTGTGTTAAGTGGCTTTTGGAAGTATGGAGATGCGGTATTCTTGATCTTCTTCTCAGCGGAGTTCGGGAAGTATGGCGAGACGGTTATCGAGCGTATCTTGCGTTTACGCACTGGTGGAGTGGCAGGTCCTGCAGACTCTGACCGATTACCATCTTCCTCGCCGCGATTAGAGTCATTGTGATGCTCATCAGTCAATGGCTCCGCGTTGGAAAGATTCAATGGATCGAGGTTAAAACTTTGGCGCTCCTGAGCTGGATGATGTTCCGGGCAAGTACTAACAGTCTCATTTGATGATGGTGAAGGAGAAGGGTATGTATGGCCCTGAGGGGCAGGTCGAGCGATCAAGGCTACCATTTTGCGAAACGAATCGTCCATTTCCTTGGCTAGCATCTTGCATTGTTCTGACACACCCTCAACAGCAGCGGTCATGCTGACTGTATCATCGGAAGGCGAAAACCCGCTTGCTGTTTTCTTTCCTTCGAAGTTGGCGATCCGGCCTCTTCAGTAGCATCTCCAGGACGGCCACTACTACGCCGTCTCTTCTTCCGATGTTGCCGATCCTCCGCAGGATTCTGGATCTCTACGAGTGTCTCTTTGAACTTCTTTTGGACCTTGCCCTCCTTCTCATTCTTGAGATCTTCATCAAATTCTCTCCACTCTTCCAGATAGTCGAGGTAATCTGTGACAACCTTTGTTTCGTTCTCATGCTGTCCAACTGTATTCAGCTTATTGTCCGTCGGACTTGCTTGTGCCCTTCGCCTCATACGCTCTTCTGCTTTGCGAGCCTTCTTGGCGGCCTTTCGAGCTTCCGTCTCTTCCTTCAATTTTGCAGCAGATTCTGTTGGGGCCCCTTTCAAGTTCACCTTACTTGTGTCTGTTGGCAAATTCAGTGCGCTCTTTTGAGCAGAGTCTTTGTGCTTCGGTAGGTCCGCGTTGAGTCGGACGAGTTCCGACTGAGGTGCTGTATGCTGACCCTCGCCCAATGTGCTGGCCTTCCTCTTCATAGATGGCAATGGCGTCCTGGCAACAGTAGAGTCCTCACCAACACGACACTTGACGCCGGAGCCAGACTCTGTTTGCGACTTCGGGCGACCCTGTTGGGAGGGCGAGGGAATCGCCTTAGGCCCATTTGTTGTGGGAAGTCTGTCTATAATCCAGGCGGAATCGTCTATTTCACCCTCAAGCGCAGATACGTCGCTGTCGTATTCTTCTTCCCCACAGAACTCTCGTGCTTTGATCACATATTTTCTTGCCTCTGGCTTCTTCAGGCCTAGGCCCCGACTGAAGTCGTAGACGTTGCGCTCGAACTGCCGTCGCTCTGACTTCGTGAATGTAGACAAAGACTTCTCTAGGAAGGAGTGTTTGCGAATGAAGAGGTTTATCTGCCTTGGAGTAGGGAGCGTCATGGGATCCTGGTTCGAGTATCCTGAAATTAGGTTAGCACGAGTGCGTGACCCGCGCACCAGATTACCTACTAGCCGGCTTTGACATTGAAGAAGCCACCTTCTTAGGAGTCATGGCGTCTTGAAGTTTTTGATCTGGCTCTGCCATAGAGTTGTATGCCTTGATCTCCTCGGCAGTGAAACCTGCTAAGTCGAACTCTTCCAGATCAAGCTCATACAATCCCGAGGTATCTGTGCTCTCCTCTGAACCTGAGTCTTCAGCTGACGGAGGAGCGGTAAAGAAAGTCGAGCAGCTCTCACAGCCCTCGGCGAACGGATGAGTTGTAGGCTGTAGGTTGGTGGTCTTGGGTGTGGGATGGAGAACGTTCTCTGTTCCTTTACAGAGATTAGTGCGCGAAGAAGGAGAGGTTTGATGAATTGAGACTGGCGAGCTTGAGTCCCATTGACTGGGAGGAAGTGGGATTGCAGCTTTCAAAAAGGATGAGAATAAGATGTCAGAGGAGGCCATAGCCCTTGCTTGTAGCGCAGATTCTACTCAATGAATGGGTCAATCCAGCGCGTAGCTTTGCCGAATGACGCATAGAGCTGCTCGATGAACAGGATGATAGACCATTGGTTATCCGCTGAGGGGATGAATGGCAATACTTCTGGCTGGAGCTCAATATTGATACCTCACTCTTAACGACGCGCCAGTATCCTTGGCGCGTCATGGTACTTAGCCCTATGGCTTATCGTTATCTGTGAATCTATGAGAGATCATTTCGGATATACCGTAGATTTCGAAACCATTGGCGCGAGAAAATCAGAATTTGGGTGGAAAACCAGCTGTACAGCGACGACTAACGCTACTACGGGGACCTAGTAGTATTGGTGGCAGTATACATTTAGGGCTGTAATAGCAACTACACTTGGTCTAATAATGTTTCATAGCTTCCTTCCAAAGAGCTAGATTTCGTCGATGGAAGTTTTCTCCAAGTTGTTCAGACACAAGAAACGCGTTACGAGCGTCGAAAACGAAGGCAAAGCCGAAGTCATGACTTCTAACCAAGCATTCGCCCCAGAGCCGGCGGTCCATATTGTTGGACAATCAAGCTCGAGCAGGCCCACGGCCAAAGCAAAAGTGCTGCAAGCTATATCTGTCGGTGATCTGCCTCGCTTGCAAAGCCTCTTCTCTTCTCTCGGCATCCAATCTGGTCAACCCGAGATTGAATACCCCTATGATCATGAGTTCTCCGCAGAAGAGCCTCCTTCCACGAAGGAGATGCTCGTCGATGCTGCTACCTCTCTTCAACCATCTATCTTGACCTTTCTCCTTCATATTTTCGCAACGGCGATGCTCACCGATAACATCATCGGTCCAGTAGTTGATGCCAAATCGATTCCTCTCTTCCGTGCGTTGCTCGCACATAATCCATCTGTGCTTGACCATGAGTTCGACAACAGTGCCACACCGCTCTCGATGGCGTGCTGGGGCTCCGATCCGGATTTCGCGCTTTTCCTCCTTGCCGAAGGCGCAGACCCGAATGGCCCTGGCTTTCTGGCATTGAGCACGCTGGGAATCGCCATCCAAAAGCAACCAGTGACCCTGATCCGGAGATTGGTCGAAGGCGGTGCTACAGTACAAGGAACAGGAGTATTCAGACAAGCAGTTGAGCTGGGAAGAGTTGATGTTGTTAGGGTGCTGTTAGAGTCAGGTGTTGACGGGACCCAGATCAGGGAAGCTTTGTCTGTCTCTGAGCGGAGACAGGACGAAGAAATGGTACATCTGCTTGGACAGAGCTTAGATGGATAAGATGAGTGGAGGACCTTTTCAATTTTTCAATGCTTTCCAATCTCAGCTATCTTGCCTGTGAAAAGCTGAGAGGAGAGTAGCAACGATGTGTGTTTTCGGAATCACTCGACAATCATGTAGCCAGGAGACCTTGAGGGCTGGGACACTGTGAGTATCTCTGAAGCAGCTCTGTCATGTACAACACCAGACGACATTGCCAGCGAATGTGAGCATGGAATCCGAAGCCCGAAAACCACACATCAGTCCTGGATGTAGTTTTTGTTTGCTGTTGTTGGATACTTTAGCTTTTATCCCTTTTTACACACATACCGTCTTCCTATGGCCGTAAGACCCATTTGCCCCCATTATAAGTCTCAAAACAATATGAGGTAGCTTTTTCTAGCAACTTTATTATGTAGCTCTCAGATATTTAAGGATTGTCTAATTAAAACACATAGTCGTATTCGAAGCCCTTGCGACAAGAAGATCAAGGCAGATGCTGCGAAGATAGGAATATTTATATTTCGGTTTCTAGTTAAATTATTATTAATACCTTACTCTCAACGACGCGCCAGTATCCTTAGCGCGTTATAGTACTCAGTCCTATGGCTTATCGTTATCTGGGTAATTACGTACGAGGGAAGAGATCATTTTGTATATACTCGTAACTCCGTGCTCTACGTCCTTTGATTCAATATTTCCTATGTCTCTCGCTCGGCCAAGGGGATGCAAAGCTCTCTTTCCCTTGATATGGAGCCTCTTCGTTCTTACAGCCTACGCGCTAAATCCAGCCCAACTGCTTCTCGGAGACGCTCGGCACTCAAACCATGACAGACTTGGCGCAGTGGCTTCGGAGAATAATATATGCAGCCAGATAGGCATTGATTTGCTCGAAGCTGGTGGGAATGCGGCGGATGCTGTAAGCTTATTCTCATACTATAAATGTTCTCGCTAATCGAACCTATAGCTCGTTGGCACTGTCCTATGTATCGGCGTCACTGGCAAGACTTCCTCCACCTACTCGCAATCCCTATAGAAGCTGACGGTGACAAGATTGTCATCACAGCGGACTAGGGGGAGGAGGTTTCGCCCTCATACGATCTACAAATGGCAGCTATGGAGCAGTCGACTTTCGGGAAACAGCGCCAGGCGCAGCCTTCGTGGACATGTTCAAGGGCAACGTTCTGGGGTCATTAGTAGGAGGATTGGCGAGGTTTAGCTTTCCTCGAAGCTTTAGGAACACGGCTAACGGTACCTCAGTGGAGTACCTGGCGAAGTGAAGGGTCTACATCATATCCACAAGAACTATGGAGTCCTCCCCTGGTCTACACTTTTCCAACCAGCCATCAAGCTTGCGCGTGAGGGCTTTGTTGTCTCGAAAGACTTTGCAAAAGCGATGAACTTTACAGATCATGTTATCAAAGACGACTTCCTTTCAAACGATCCTGTTTGGGCTGAAGACTTTGCGCCGAATGGGACAAGAGTGGGCGAGGGAGACGCCATGACACGAGAGCGATATGCGCGTACTCTAGAAGCTATCGCGACGCTGGGGCCGGACGCGTTCTATGAAGGTCCGCTGGCTGAAGCTATGATACGAGCACTGCGAAAGAGCAATGGGACAATGACCATGAAGGATATGGCAACCTACAAAGTGGTTTCACGAAAGCCGGCGGAGATCGAATACAAGGACTTTCGTATTCATGGCGTTGGAGCCCCTTCGTCTGGCTCCATAGCTCTCAGTATCTTGAAAGTCCTCGAAGGCTACACAGACTTCGACAACTCCGAGCACTTAAGCACCCACAGGATGGATGAGGCAATTCGCTTCGGTTATGGCAAAGTGTGTGAGCGTAGATCTGGATCTCGGATGCTGAAGACTGACAATTGCAGAGAGCAAGTTTAGGTGACCCTGACTATGTGGACGGGCTCGATGTTTACGAAGCTGGAATGCTCAATCAAAATTACGCACGTTCTACAAGAGCCAAGATCTCGGACAAGCATACGCTCAACATCTCGGACTATGATCCAGATGGCTTTGAGAGCCATGAGAAGTGAGTAGTCTAGCGCAGACTTGAAGACGGATCGATATTGACCTCAAAAGCCATGGTACATCCCACGTGGCGACCGCAGACTCTTCAGGAATGGCTATATCCCTAACAACCACCGTGAACCTCTTCTTCGGCTCCAGGATAATGGTCCCCGAGACTGGCGTAGTAATGAACAACGAAATGGCCGGTAAGCCTCTCCCTCCAGCAACTCTCCCGCCCTGATCGCGGAAGCTACGCTGATCAACACTTCACCAGACTTCTCCGTCCCCAACATCTCCAATGTCTTCGGCTACTACCCTTCCCCAGCCAACTACGTCCGCCCGCACAAACGACCCCTCTCCTCCATCGCCCCCATCATGGCCGAATTCACCAACGGCACCCTCTTCGCTATCCTAGGCGCATCAGGCGGTTCACGTATCATTACGACCGTAGTGCAAACTGCCCTAAGCGTCCTCGATCGCGGCATGAGTATACACGAAGCAGTAAGACAGCCTAGACTCCATGATCAACTTCTTCCAAATCAAGTACACTTCGAGTACAGTTACGATAATGCAACTGTGGAATATATGAAGGAGAGAGGACACAATGTTACATGGGGACCGGCTGGGTCGTCGGCGCAGGCAATCATTATTCGGGAGAGTGTTTTTGAAGCTGCTGGCGAGCCGAGGCAGCATGATTCCGCGGGGCTTACTTGTTGACATCATTGGTACTGGATCAGATTCCCTCGTCCTAGACTCGATAGATGTCTTTAGATCGTTTTCGATTGTACATATCCCTAGACAGCAGTGCATACGATTCAATTGAAGTCACGAACGTGCATTTTCAGCATGCAGGAGCAGAGCACCGCTCCAGCAGCTCCTCCCCCTCCCCCTTACACAACCCCACAGTCCATACCCACCCCAAGCAACCCATCCCTCCCCATCTCCTCTCACCACACCCTAACTACCATCCCACGATGAATCTCCCAAAAAGCAGAACGCAGACTGAAATTCCCCAGCCACTCATACATATACACAACGCCTTGATGAAGCAAGCTATACCATCCACGCTCCATTGCTCCATTCACATCAAAAGCGCAGGCATTGGAACCGTGCAGAAAACCATCCTAGTCTCCTATACCCATCGCACCAAGTACATTCTCATATGTATTCCAGGTAGTTATGCAATTCCACCTGCTCCCCTTAAAGATCGCACTCAACACGCGCGTCCTACACACCACCCTAACAAACCTTCCCCAATCAAAGCACCCGCTCGCACAAACATTCCACAGAATCAGAAACAAAAAAACAAGAATTAGGAATCTCCACCCATCGCCCTCTAACAAGCGCAGGTCCAGTCTCGGGGGATAAATCTTGTATGATTGCACTGTATGTGCGGTTAGGGGTGTCATTGATGGAGATGGATAGTCATGGTTGATGAAAGAATGTCTGTCATACCCCAGCACAGCATCCAGAACGCATCGTCATGGTTGCTAGATGGGTACGGGTACGGGTGGAATGGGTAGGCGTGTTTCTTTTCTGTTCCTTCTACGCAGAGCGCAAACACGGTGAGGGCCCGCTTCTTTGGGCCCTGACCCTACTCGTTCCGTAATGGACGGATAAATAGATAGATTGTAGCCCGCACGGATGGTGCTATCTATTCGTTGTGCGTTGATCCGTCTTGTGGGGATATGTAGAGTATGAGAGCTTCCGGGAAGAGACTTGATTTTCGTAGAGATTGTAATCAGAGATGAGAGATGGACAGGTGGAGGGTGTCATGCAGAGGGTTATGAATGGTAGGGTTTCGGGGGTTGAGATACAGAGAGATGATGCTAGGTATAGGGTTGACTGTGGTGGGGAGGGGGCATGGGGCAGGCGGAGGATGTAATACGTAGGGTAGAATAGTCAGGTGCTGAATGGAGGCGGAATGGCTGCCGGACCGCGCCGGAGGCGGCGGGAGGCTTGTGTGGATAGAGTAGTGAGGGTTGGCATCTGGGGGACACATGATTTGTATCTAGTGTAGTTGGGGAAGGATGGATAGGCTAGACGATTGCTTGGATGCATGATGTATTGGCCGAAAGAGGAGGACACGTTGCAAGATCGTTTCGTCCTGAGCAGATCGTGTTTCGGATTGCAAGTACGATCTTCTGATTCCTGAACCGTTGAGTCAGTTGCACAATGGGTATCACCATCTGCAGTCGTACAAAGAACCATTGAATGCGAACACAAAATTTGCTATGCATCAATCAGTCTTTTCTTCTTTACCACCTCACAAACGACTATCATCATCACTTTCAACGTCATCACGATCTTCATCATCATGCCTGTGAATCTCGATGGTCCCAAGCCCTCGCGGCGACTTGCCAAGATTGATACCTTGTCATCCGCACCCAAGTCTCCTTCATCGAGAACCCCGATCTCCAACGTAAAAGACTATCCACCCCTCCCAGATTCCTGCACCATCTGTTTCCGTGCCCTCGATCGCCCAGGCAAGACTACATGCCGAGCCTGCGAGTCAAGAAATCAAAGCACGGAAAAGGCAAGAGATCATCCGCGGGTGAGCGTTGTTGTGCCGCCTTCCGAGTGGAAGGCAGAGGATAGTCTGGATCATCCGAGGTACAGGATCAATGTTCGTAAAGGAGAAGAGAGAAGAGGTTGGATGACTTGAAGTAAATGTGGATCTCGGTGAACGTGAAGGGTTGGCATTTAGATTGCGTTGGATGGGAAATCCTGGTAAGTCTTGGGAGTGAGCAAGCAGTCAGCAGTCAAGGCGCTGGGCATGCAAGATAAGGAACTGTGATATAGCCGATCTTATCAAATCAGCGACTTACGCGTCTGCCAATTCATCTGCAACAAGTTCCAAGCCTTACAATGTCGTCATATTCATATAATTCAAAGATTGTGGCGTGCGCAAGGTGGTGGATATACCGGAACCAAGCCTTCAGCCAACGTAAACTTGCTCAAACCCACAACTTAAATCAGCTTTTCACCCACCATATACTTTGAACCTCACTACACTTTCCACATTCCAAACTACCCATATCAGAACACGAACCATCTATCGCTTAGTCATATCGTGGAACGAACTTACATTTTGCGTGCGCGTTGCTCTGCTTCTGAGCCGCGACCTCCGAGATCATCTTGTACAAATCTACTAACCTCAACATCTGGCTACGACCTGGAGGTGGAAGACAGGTCGCCTGTCAACACTTCTATTCGATCAAAAATCCGAAAAGATGGTGGTGGTGGAGATGAACGATCGGAGAGAACAGGGAGGACTCCGCCTTGAGGAACCGCCCCCAGTCGCTCGGCTCATGTCAAGAAACGACAATGTACGGGACGATTCACCCAGTGAAAAGGATGTGGAGACAGGGATCTGTTCTTTTGCATCGTCCTCCTCTGATCTGAAGAGTATTGAGGTGTTGCCGAAGGGATGGAGGCCGTATTGTGCGTTGCTTGCTGGGTTTTGTGGGATGGCCAATTGTTGGTAAGATGATCTGTCGAGTTCTGAAGAACGACCTTCGCTAACAGTGACAGGGGCATAATCATGAGTTACGGAACTTTTTTCAGATTCTACAAAGAGCATCTGCTGCTCGGCACGAGTGATTCCTCAGTCGGTATTATAGGAGGTATCGTGGCTTTTCTGGTCTTGTTTCTATCCGTCTTTGTCGGACGACTGGCCGATGCTCAGTATCACAGGTACGTATTCCCGGTATTCTCTCCAAAGCGTAGAATTGGACAATGCTTCCAGAGCAGCGGATATGAGCGCATACCCCAGAATGCTCTGAAAGCTTGGCTGGTAGTTTCACTACGCACCCAAGAAGCCATGTTGACCTGTGAATTTGTATAGATATCTGCTCGGATTTGGCGGTGTCATGACGACCCTAGGATACTTCTGCCTTAGCTTCGCCGGTGGCGACGGTCATGACGAGCAAGGCAGTTATGGACTGATATTTCTCACCCAAGGACTGATAGCTGGAGTTGGAATGGCGTGCTATTTCATGCATAGTTCCTATCTGTCAATCCAGGTTAGCGGCATACCGGGTTCTCCGAAAGAATTTGGGAAAGCTAACGAATTTAGTCCTTCCCACGACTCAGATACCTAGCTATAGGTATAACATCGGCTGGTGCAACTACAGGTCAGTAATTCTTGCATTCCGCAGAGCTAAGAAGTCCATGAAGGAGTGAGGACTGACTGTGAGTAGGCGGTGTTGTATACCCGATAGCTATTAGCTTTCTCCTTCAGAAGTATGGCTTTCCCAAGGGCGTCAGGATTCTATCGGTGATTATCGCTGGGTTTTCAACCGTGGCGTTCGTTTTCGGGGGCCCGCCTCGGCATGGAAAGAAGACTCCATTGAAGAATGCCCACAAGATTGGATGTTGGTTCAAGTACGAAGCCTTCAGATGCACCCCGTACGCCCTCTTCACTGCGGCCATGGCAACGGTCTTCTTCGGCTATACGCCGCTAATGTTCCACATCACTGTGTGGGCCGAGCAAGACCAAATCAGGATGGTCTGGTTCCTGGTCATTCTGAATGGGTACGTCGCAACTACAATCAGTCATTTCGGTACTATTCCGCTAACATTTCCGTAGATGCGCTGTCGGTGGTCGACTCGCAAGTGCAACGCTCGCGACATTAGGTTGGCTGAGCCCTTTACTAATCCAAGCATTCTTCACCGCATTAGCATCGATCCTGGTGTTCTGCTTCTGGCCATTAGCACATAATCAAAATGACGCGATCGGCTTTTGCGTCTCTCTTGGGATCTGCTTAGGTGTCATTATTGGCATTCCAGCTTCTTGTATTGCGCACATTATTCCTTTGGAGCAGATGGGCTATCTGGGAGCATGGACCGGTTTGATGTGGTCTTCATGCTCACCCTTCGCCTTGGCTGGTCCACCGATTGCCGGATATTGTGTCAAGAAATATGGCATAGTTGCTGTGGGCTACTGGACAGGCATCAACTTTGCACTGGCATCGACTCTGGTGGTGCTAGCTATGGTAATGAATCGAAAGAGAGACATGTCAAGAGTAGTCCAAGTGAGGAGTGAGGATGGGCGAATGGAGAAGCCCGAGATTACGCAGTGATAGAAGGTTTTTCACGGTTAAAGTTCTGCGTTCTTTTTGAGGTTATGCTCTTGCGTTCATCATACCGCAAGAGCATTCCACCTGTCGAGGACCTGGAAAGACGTGACATGGTCATTCGAGCTTTTTTGCGCGTTGGCTGAATTGCCGCTTGCCGGGCACTTTGTTAGAGATTGCCATATCAATGCATTGGGGTGCGGGCCTGGCGTGAGCTCCTTCGTGGCTTCCGCGATAACATAGACGGCTATGCGATAGAATACGATTTATGACAGATAGAAACAATGGGATGACATGATTGAGAATAGTTGGAATTGTTTACTTCTAGCAACGCACGCAGCGTGTCCTTGGTCCAGAGATACATGTATGGCTTCGATCACCGAGCTACTCCATAGTAAAGACACAGATGATGTGGTCCAAGATCCAGGCCCATACTAGCTCCTCTAAGCCGATGGTGGTATAGGTATGGAACTCGCCACCTCTGTGGTCATGGGAAAACAACGGCCATCAAAGTACGACCTGCACGATATTCCTAACCCGTGAGATGAATTTTGTCAAACAAGATCTGGAGTCAAACCATTATCGACTAGACCCTTGCACTATGCGAAACATGCACGAGACTCAAATGTCTTGTGGATCAAGATAGCTTTCCAGGATTATATCAGTAGGGAGAGATGGTCTTTGAGCAATGTGGTAGTCGACTGATGGACGAGTCTGTAGTGCTGTGGATGTCTTGGGATTGCGCGGAGCCTTGCGTGGTCAAGAGCATGTTCGAACTCATAGCGGATCTTGTTCGTAGCTAGTCTAGGATAGTGAGACACTCGCTACTTGTGCTGACGTGGTACCCATCACAGCTCAGTAGTCGTCACCTCTGCAATTATAGAGCAATACTTAGTGGTCTTGTCCGCAACCAAGTCTCTCATACACGCATGTACCAAATCCTGCTTGGACTTATCAAGGACGCTCTTGAAAAGGTGGTTGAGCAACCCCTGGAGATCCTCTGCGTTAGTAAATTTAGCTGCCACGTCCAGGAACAGCGAATCCTTTCGTGACTAGGGCTTTGGCTAATATTTACCTTGAACTTGGATGATCCAACAAGGCTAACGCAGCTGGGTATGTACGGTAGTAATATATTATTGGGGAGGCGCAGGCGAAGGATCTAGACTTACGGTGGCTTGCAACTTCTAAAGCGCTGTTTTAGCGCCCTGGAGCAGTCAATACCCCAGTCAACTCCAACGCAATCCTTCGTAACAATCGCAACGACGACTACATCTTTCCATTCTGTCTCAGTATCCTTCCTTGACTGTGTTGTGTGCGTTTCTCCGAGCGATTGCAACGTTGCCACCAAGGCTGTCCTACCACCGGCTAGCCTTGGCGAACTCACTTCCCTGTTGCCGATGTTTACCATGCGCCGGCAGCATTCACTCAATAGGCAGTGAGAAGACCACGGCCAGGATGCAAGCGGACATAGCAGAGGTTATTTCTTCATCCTACCTCAACCCCTGACCACCCTCAACACCAGCTACCCCGATTTCGTCATCCTTTTCAAAGCCTCACACCATCATTCCCAGTCTTCGCCCACCATGCCTTCAGCGAAGCCTCGGGATAAGGAGAAGGAGAAGGATCCAGAGACGCCTTCTAGGTCAAAGGACAAGCCGCGCCACAGGTCCTCACGAGCTCGCAGGGCCGATAAGGCCGTGACACCGCCTGAGCGACGCTCCACCAATCCTTCTCCAACCACCACCAAGAGGAGAGCGTCCCTGCCGGTACCAGAGGTAGAGGATGGTGGCTCATCGGCGTCACCCATGGGCAGCAAGACAAGTCTACCGTATCCCTCGTTCTCAAAGGCACACAGCAAAGAAGCGATTGGGAGCAGGGACAATGTTGCCAATCCCCGCCTGAGCTACTACACCCCGGACCCTACAGACCTAGACAAGGACAAAGACCAAGATATGGAAAATGGCATACATCCAACTACAGGGGCAGCCCCTCCAAGCCCACCTGAGACTGCACTGGATCAGGACATAGAAGCGGAAAAGCCTACGGTTGAGAAGCCAAAGGTGAAAAAGGCAAGAGTGGAAGGCGCCCATGTTTCCGATGCAGAAGAAGAGACTCCTAAAGCTGAGAAGATATCGGTGCGGAAGTTAAGAACACAAACTCCGAGGGATAGCAGTCCAGAGATGCAAAGGCCAAAGGCTCGAAGGTCGGATGTGGAAAAACGACGACTGGAGAAGCCAAAAGCGGCCACGGTCAAGCTTCAGCGCAAGCCTTCAGATCTGCAGAAGGCTGCGGAATATTTGGGAAGGAAGTTGAGGAGAGTAAGCTCAGAAGCGACCGAAAAGCCAAAGGATCCTCCCCCTCCAGCATCAAAGTCAAGGAATAGCCTAAGAGAAGCAAGCCACGAGGAAGAGAAACCCATACTCTCAGCGCGACGATCGAAGCCCGGTACACCCTCAAAGCCTAGCACTCCTTTAACACTCAGACCGAAGCAGGCCACCGTCGAAGACTCGACATCCTCTATAGGAAGTGGCCCAAAAGCAGTGTCCTCTGATCTTTCTTCCCTCTCAAAAAGCGAGACCACCAACGCATCGACAACAGACTCGGGAGCAACCGAACGTCCCACAACTCCGCGTGTAGACCGCAACTCGTCCCCCGCCACAGATCCAGACTCTTCGCCCAGGACGCCGACACTCGCTGAGCCTCAGTTCCCTCCTAGCGGAAAGGCTACGCCGTTCTCAGCACTCGGCGAGCATGAGCGCTCCAGCGTGTTTATCGACTCACCGCTACCACCACCGCCGCCTCCACCACCCCCGGAAGTGCCTATGCCAAAAGTGGACTACTTGATGCAGCATGGAGGTTTACCGCAACCTATTCCAAAAAGTCTTCTCAGTGCAGGACAGTCGAATCAACCAACGCAGGTAGCTTCAGCGATGGCAGCTCAATACTTCTCGCCCATCAATAAGCTACTGGATGACTATGATAGAGTTATATCACGCAACGGGTCACTAGCGGTGGCTACAGGGTACCGATCTGTTGCTCGTAGGCTGCTCGATCGATTGGAGGCTGTCTTTGCCAGGGATATTTCAAGCGAGACCTGCAACTGTGTTCTGTGTCAAGTGTCCGAAGATTACGAAGCCTCCCCTGACGACAAGAGAGGCGTAAGCTGGGGCGAGATCTTCGAATACGTCTCTGGTCGACAGGAATTGCCACAATGGCCTGCCTTTGTGATGGACGCCACCCAAACCGGCCTCTGCATATCAGCGTCTGAACATATCCCGCCAATGCAAAAGCTGGATGTTGACGTGCCTGACGAGTTTCGGGATCATTATATCCGGCAATCGAAGAAGACGAAGATGTCTGTTGACAGATGGCTTGACAGTCAAACTCAATGTCCTTCGAGCCCTCCACAAGATGTCGATGATGAGACTCTGACCTTTGCAATGCTCACTCGGTTGGAGCCTGAGCAAAGACCGGTGTTTTCAACTTTGATCGGAGTCATCCCAAGCAGACCAAACTCAACAACAGACGAAGCACTAATCAATCCTCAATCGAGCTTGTTACAGAACACCAGCCTCGCTATTCAGCGCCTCTACCGCCTACCAGACCTCCCTCGAGACCCTGAGTCGGCCATGTATCTGCTCTCCAACCCACACCTTCACAACGTGCTCGCCACTTTGGCTGCCATCAGCGACGGAGAGTGGGAAATTCTAGTCTCTGGCCGCTTCGACGGCTTCCTCCGCAGCGGCGCAGATGACAATTTCTTCACCAATATTCCCCCACCTTCGCGGGGTCCATCTCGCGGCCCCACGCCCTTACTACCTCCATCAAGAGGCCCCACCCCCTTCTCCCGCAACCCCACCCCTGCTACCGGTGCTGTCGGCGCTCCCGTCACCATAGACGAAGAGAACGAAATCGCTGCCCTAGCTGAGGTCGAACGAGAGATTTTCCTCAGCATGGAAGCACTAGAAGGTCAATCCACCCCCTTCCCTCCCCTTCCATCCCAACTCCCCGCTAACCCAACCTCTTACACAGACGCATTCGAAGCCCTCCACAACAAAGCCCACACAGTCCGCTGCGCAATGATCGACCGCCACGCCGGCCTCGCCCGCGCAAACCAACGCCGCCGCGGCTCCCTCCTCCCCGAAGCCCGCCTCAGCACGCCCGCCAGCCAATGGGACGGCAGCGAAACGGAAGATGGCTTCGATGACGCTGCGAGCGAACTGATGCCCGATGATAGCGCCAGTAATATCTCTGTTAGTAAGCATCGACGCGTTAAGAGGAGGCATGAGCGGAGGACGCCGGCGCTTGTGGAGGAGGATGAGGAGGGGAGTTTGGGTGCGGGGAGTAGGGTGGGCGGAGGAAGGTGGAAATGAGGCCATTAGACTACATTGTAGTCTTGTGGGAACGAGCAAGAACAATTGGAGCATTCTTTGGCGTTTGTGTTTATGGAGCGAGCATACATGCATATGAACATGAATATCAAGCCGATACGGATATGAGCTATGTTGACGGCATTTAACTGCTAGTATCAGGTATCTACTTGCAGAATGTATTACTACCTTATTCCCTTTGCACCCACAATGATGACTCTTTCTCTGAGGCCCATTTCCTTCTACCCTGCTCAACCAATATGGCCATCTTCGTCCGCAATCACCCAAACCAAACCAGGCCAGTGAAAAGGCAGATCAACAATGTCCTCCAGGAAGTCCTCGACAACCTGCCCTTTCCAGAACACTTAAGAGCCGTAGTCTTGCAATCCTAGACACAGCTAACGTACGATGATTCCGTTAAATAAGCTCCGGTGCTCGCGCCACAAAGGCTACTTACTATCCATGGGCGGATCTGTCAGTTGCAGCTAGAGTGATAAGGAGGTAGAGTGGTGTTTCCTATGACCCTCGTGAAGGAGGAAGAGTCAATGTGCACGAAGAAAGGAAGGGGGTTTATGGACAGCGTAATCCATTCTCTCTCCCTAGAGACACTACACTTGTAAAAACACGATACCTAACGCCCCTCTAATGAATCCAGCTCATCACTCCTTGATTTCGCCTTCCTCGCTACCCTCATCCATGCTTTCTCCCTCGACGATTTCGCCTTCTTCTACCTCGTTGTCGTCGTCGCTCTCGCTCTCCCACACCTCCTCCTCATCTAGCATCCACGTCTCAGGTACCGGCCCTTCATCATCGGGTGCTCGAAGCAGTGCTTCGCCTTCTTTGATAGGGGAAATGGCGTATACGTGTAGCGCTGTTTTCTGCACAACGACCACGTTTGGAACTTCATTCTTAGCAGGGTCCGCGATACGGATTAAATTGAACACAGGATTCAAACTGCCGATCCAGATTTGGTTTTCTTCGTCGGGTTCGTTGGGGGTGATGTAGCGGTTCCAGCGGATATCGTGTTTGCCGTATTCGGTGACGAGATTGGCGTGCTCGTTGAAGATTTTGGCGTAGCGGGGTCCTTTGGAAATGCGCATGCTGATGCTTATTTTGGACATTAGGACATTGATCATCCAGCCGTCTGTTTGCCAGAGTGTAGAAAAAGGGTCGATGGCTAGGGAAGCGCAGACTTGGTTGATGTTGTACAGTGGACGGAGGACGTTGTTTGTGAAGGACCAGGGTTGTGGCTCGTCGGTTTTTTGGTAGTTGTTTGGCGTGGTGATGGCGAACATTATGTCGTCGTCGTGGAGGGGGTGGCTGGTTGGGTCGGACGCGGTCAGGGATGCTACCAAGGTGCGGAGGAATAGTAGTTCTTGCAGGCACTGGATTTTGCGGTCGTCGGGCGTTGTTGTTCTAAGGTCGTTTAATTGACTTTTGCGCAGTTTGCGTTCGATGTTGGTATCGCAAAGGCTATGGTCGAAAATCTCGTGGTCTTTGCGGCAGCGATTGCAGCATGATGGCGCCATGTGTGTCGTGGAACAAAACATGAGATCGGAAGACAGAGAAGCGTTTGGATTACCTGTCTCTGGAGTGTGGCCAGAGGGAGGACTTGATCGACGAGCTTGTCTTCTTGGAAAGATCACCGGATCAAGTACTGTATCATCCTCTTCAGGGCTATTGGCGCGACCCACCAGGTCTGGTCTCTCTGCCGCATAGTTATCGGGGCTGCTACCCGGAATGATGAGAAGCGCAGCGCAGGTGTCGCAGTAGAAATGAGCTGTAGATTCTAAAGTGCTTCTTGCCATAACATCTTCGGGTGTGCTTGTGGTCACGTTGCAGACTGTTCGTTCGGAGAGCACCTTAGCTCCAGGGCTAATATCAAGAAGCGCACGCAACTCAAGATATGGTTCGTAGGACACCCCCGGTGAACTGCTTGGTGTAATGACATGAGCTGAACAGACCGTTGTGCATTTCTTGACCCAGGAAACAATGTACTTCTGCCACTGCTCGACATGTAGGCTGGGCTCAAAATCGTCAAATGGATAGTTGTAACTTTCGATCATGGTCGCTTTGGACTTCATCTCGGCCTTGATCTGTTCCTGGACTTCCTGACTCCCAGGTCGGCTGGCTGAGGGTTCCAAGTCTTTAAACAGCTCGTTCAAGATACTGTCGCCCAATCTCTCGTACTCACACATCTCCCAGGACTCCGGTTCTCCATATCTCGTACGACCGTCGTCCAGTAGACCTAGTGCATCTGAGCGTGCACCACCGCCACAACGTGATAGTGCACACGCGAGACGATACAGGGCCCGGATCTCCAGCTGTTGGCAGACCTCCTTGCGACTTGTGGGTATAAATGGTGGTACTGTGGAAAGATCTATGCTTGCCGGTGGATCATTGATAACAATGCTCGACAGGGGACTTGAGACCCCATTCGTTTTAAGAAACCGGCAGTTGTTGCCTGTCCAGATTTTGTCCTTTTCGACGTTGATCCTCTCTGTACGGATATACTTGCAGACCTTAACATATCTCTTGTTGCTCTGGATGTTGTTTCCTCTCATGCCATATGCTGACATTGCCGCACGATAGGCGTCGACGACTGCAAGCTCAGGGTGCCCAAGAGATAGGTGTGCAAGGGAACGGTTCAGTAGGGCACAGACATGTCCAGGGCACGTGGTATAAAGAACCTTAGTGTACAATTTGATTGCTTGACGAGGCTTTCCCTGACTGAGGAATATGTTGGCGTGGACGATTATCTCGTCCGACCTAGAAGTACTGCCGGAAGCCATAATGAAGGTTTTAGCAATATTGATCCTAGGAAGTAGGGTGCGAGAACCGGCCTAGAAGGTACTGCTGGAAGCTGTAATAAACGTTTTGGCAATGTTGATTTTAGGAAGTAGGGTGCAAGAACCGGCCTAGAAGCACTGCCGGAAGCTGTAATGAAATTTTTGGCAACGTTGATCTTAGGAAGTTGTGAGTACGAGCACTAGCCTAGAAGCACTGCTGGAAGCTGTAATAGAGGTTTTGGCAATATTGATCTTAGGAAGTTGTGAGTATAAGAACTGGCCTAGAAGCACTACCGGAAGCTGTAACAAAGGTTTTGGCAATGTTGATCTTAGGAAGTTGTGAGTGCGAGAACCGGCAAGTGAGGCCTGATTTTCAATCAGTCATCACGACGTCGCAGTGATGAGGTGTTGCCATAACAAACAAGCACACTTAAGAACAACTACTGCGGGCATTGTCCATGCAACCTGCCTCATGGACTACTCTTCAATCATAGCTTTTGCCATGAAAGCACTCCTGGGAAGCGTTGACATACGACAACAACACTATATATACAACAAGCACTTGCAGGATAAGGGTTGCATGTTGTATTGGCAGCATAAAGAATACCAGACCTTAATACGCTTTGTTTGCAACACCGGCGCCGCGTCTTCTGCCTAGTTCGGTGGCATACTAAGCTGGTGAAGTACATTCTGCTGGGTTCATAGTCCGCAACATATGTCGTTCATTTCGCCAAAAGTATGTCATTTAGCCACATACCTGCCCTCAAAAGAAGAGGGAAAACAGAGGGAAAACAGAGGGGAAGACTATAATACCGATCGCAGACTGCGAGGTTGTCATTGCCGTCCTATTCAATGGATGAAGGAGCTAGTATGAACTGGTGCTATGGGTTGGGAAGGTGCTGCTGTTGAATAGCGCATAGCTCAAGACAAACAGGTCGACATGAGGGAATCATCATCTGAATGTGCCAGAGCAGTGGTAAGACACCTTCTTCTTTCCATTCGTGAGAGCATCGAAGCTAAAAGAGATGGTTCTCCTGGAGCATGGCGATCGGAATGAGAGTACCCAAGACAGACATTCAACAACATCGGTTGGTTGATTACCATTCGCCAATAGTGAGAGGCTGGCAACATCAAGTGTAGCAGCGAAATTGGAGGTCAGAAGGTACCATAACCACAGTGCATTGCTATGGAGGTAGGGCATGGAGACTTCACTGGCCGCCTGTCTTGAACCTTCTATTGGCAGCTGAGACCATGGCAGTACCGAACCAGCGGTCGAGAAGCTGAAAGAGTACATCTCGACGTGGCTGGACAGCCATGAAGATTCCTGATGACGGTGCATTGCCATTGATGTTGCGGTCAAGGTAAGCTAGGTACACAAAGGCGTCATTCATTAGTCTCTTGGCATAGAACTACTAGTTTGGCTTAACCCTATCAATTCCACCCACGACAACAAGTTGTGAGGAGCCAGCTTACTGTGATATGGGCACATGACTTTATATTGTACGGATGGGAAGCGTAGTGAAGGTTCTGTTAATTTATTATACGCACGCGATCCGATACTTATAGGGGTTACGGCGTAGAAACAAAGTCTGTCTCCGGCCAGATATCGCGACTGAGAGACCTTACAACTTTAAGCCTGCCCTCAAGCGCTCTCTGTGCATGCTGAATGAAATACGACAATGCTTGCGCTTCCAATACTGTGCTCCTCTTATGAAGACCTGGACATGCAGCACTGGGATGGCGATCTGGTGAGGTGAGTGGCGAAAAGCATGGAGAAGACCATAGATCCCATTACGATACGGGCAACGATCGGATTTGTCCGTTCCATGATAGTGACGTTCTACTGATAGTCCACAGAGTTATTGAGCTTGGAAGATGCTGAGAGGGGTCCGAGAGGGCGGGCGGAGGATGATTGGTTGGGGAAGCGATGAAAAGGCGGTATGAGCCTGACATCTCGGGAGTACATGCTTTGCCCGGGTCAGCCCAATAATATTTGGTTGAAAGAATGTGATGTAATGATGCATACGGGGTACTATGTGAAGGAGAGATCGTGATGAGAAATGGTGTGGGTAGTATATGATTAAAACACAAAGAACGTTGGGAAAGTTGGTTGTCCTTGACCGACACAATAGGAGAGTTGAGAGACTTGGGCCTGAAGCAGCGATTTGCATACGCTCCATCTTCGTCAACGACCAGCGCTGTGACAGGCAGTCCAACACATCTCGATTATTAGTAGGAAGCGTAAAGTATTGATCAACAGTCTATCAGCCCTTTGCTAGGTGTATTAGCAGTAGTACAGTACAACGTGTCAACCAATCAGATTGACTTTTTGCTACCAAACCCATTCATCAAGAACAATCCTGCCCCAGTCTCGTGCAGCGACGCTGCAACACGCGCACTGTGCCAAGGCCCCTCTTGCCATGGCGAAGTGACCAGCAACGAGATTGCCTGACCACGGATTTCCGCGTTCTCACATTTGACTGCTGTGAAGAACAAGGGGTAGATGATACCTTCATGGAACATCGTGTCACCTGAGACCCGGCTTCCTTGTAGATTATACGCTGCCACGACGTCCCCTATAGGTACGATCTCGCTGTAGAACTCCGTTGTTAGCATGCCTTGTTGGAATTGAAATCGGAACGATAGTCTTGTCCTGTAGGGAAAACTTGCAGCTCGTGAAGATCGTCGCACGGCCCATTTTGACATACGATAGTGGAGTTGGATCAGATGGAAACAGAACTCACCCATTGGTGTGGCGGATTACTGATGCTGCAAGCGATACTATCTCCAGAAAGTAAGGTTCACACGACACGTAGTATGATTCAGTGATTGGTTGTAGAGTGGTACTAAGAATCACATGTTGCGTTATCCGATTCATCCTCATGATTGCGGTCCGAATTGATTCGTCCTCACTGGCTCCAATGCTCACGTTCTCAAGGAGGGCGTCCAATGTCACTGCGCATCCATCAGCGTCGAGATTGAGCGGGAAATCTTCCCCGGGTATTGCCAGGCTCAAAGGAGTGAGTTCCAGAGCCGTGATTCTTTGATAGAGCCTAGAATATTGACGGTAATGATGCACTCGTGCTACCCAAAAGCTCAGAGTTATAGCTGCCTCTTCGAGGGTGGAAAATCCCCGTAAGTAGCGAGAGGATTGGCTAAGCTGTCTTGTATATGGTGCTGCTATACTCCCAGTAGAGAAGGCCCGGAACAACTCTTGTTTAAGGCTGCTGATACTCTGTAGCGGTCGGACCGATGGATGCAGAATGTTGATACCGCTCTGTATGTGCACCATGGCCGCCTGATAGTCGCCACGAAGAAACTCGAAGAGCACCAACAGATAGCAAGTAATGACAGTAAGCTCGATGGGTCGATCCGGTTTATCACTGATCAGTCCTCGAAGGTGGTTCAAGGTTTTGCAATACTGCCGATGAGCGAACTCATCGACAAGCTTGTTGTTTGCGCTCCCTGGAATCAAGTTCGCGTCGAATCTACATTTCATCCCGAGGTAGCCGACAGCCACAACGGCTGAGAATACGGCTTTGTCAACATGGCTAGCCTGAAGGATGAATTGGTGAGAAGTGTTCAGGTTCATGATTTTTGCAACTTTCTGGCCGACTGAGGTGTAGAAGAACTCGAAAACTTGGCGCTCCGTGTCAGTTCCCTGAATTCCGACATCCGGTCCACGGACAACTGCTACAGCATATGCCGGTAAGATCTGAGCCTCTTTGCTTTTGGAAGGTGGAGCCATCTTTTTGACCAGATAGCCATCGCACACACGACCTGTGCTGCTGCATTTCAGACACGACGGTTTCGTCTCGTCACACTTGACGTGTCGTTTCCTGTAATCACGGAGCCCGGTTAGAGATACTGTTTAAGACAGAGATGGATTGAACGTACTTGCAAGTAATGCACCCAGTCCGCACGTGAGGTCCTCCCGCTCTTGAGGCTCGGAACCGTCCTACCGGTCGTAACATCCTCGATTAGTTGCGTTCTGCCAGATAGCAGATCGGAAGAGGTTGGGCCTTTTAGACCCAGGCATTAGTCATACGCGATGTACATGAGATCTGGCCGACTTCTAGTTGGTCACCGTTACGCCGGATCTGTGAAGCTATTGGCTCCCTCGTAAGTCGCTTAGAACCTTGCAGCCTGAGGCCAAGAACTCATACCGCCACTTCTTGTCAGCCGGAGATTCTTTCCCTGCAGCAAAGACCCAAAATAGAATAGATGATGAAAGATCTTGAAGCTTGAATTTGTCTATCCCATTCATCGCTGACACCCGTCTTCTCTTCAGTAGATCACCATGGATTGAAAGCCTGAGCGATGATTGGCGCGCAATAGCAACTTTCCAACAACCATTCTCCGTTTAGCAAATCGTGTAGCAATATACTGTAATTCCCATTCTTTTTCTCGAGATGAGCTGTCTTATAAACGTCAGCAACAGTCTTTCCAGAACATAGATAGAAAGCAGCACGAATGCCGCCCATCGTAGCATGCCGCATAGGCTCCCTGGGGAAAGGAGCTTCAGATTTGCAGACGATGAGTAAGCCTACGAGCACGTAACTGTCCAATCATGTGTATAGGAACTGAGTGACATCATGTTTCGACCGATGTTCCTGATCTTCAATCTTTAACCTGTCGCGCTATGAATTCGGAACACCTTCACAGTACTGACTCTCTGATGCGTGAGCATAGACGGTGCGCCCCCAGCGGACTAACACAAGACTTGGTGTCGAGGTGAACGTGAGATTGGCTAGCCTGTAGCATGCAATTGCGCGTTGGGGGACGGGCGTGAAGGTAGGCATGGTGGTAGTGCACCTGTGGCTGTAGTGATGGCTCGCTTGTGTCTGAGGGAGATTTCAAGCAATCTGGGCTCCTTGACCATGTCTGAATTGTGTTACTGGCTTCCAATGCGTCTGGCGGACGAGGGCGTGTTTGTAGACGGAAGTTGCAGAGTACTTCGTTGTCTGTGTCTTATTATAAGCCGCGGGCCAATCTGACTTTCTGTAGCATTCGAGAAGGATACTTGCCTTGCAGTACGTGAACTTCCTTCATTGTGAGCCCCTGCAATCCTCGTTTTGCGTGCGTAGGACCACGTTGCAAACAAATCCATGAATACACTGGCACTGCTGCTGGTTCTTGTCGGCCACGTGGGAAGCCTACTGTCGTCCTCTCTAGTTGTAGATGTTTTGTGAGGCTATGTTGAACAAGGCTGTATATTCAAAAAGATCGATCTGAATTCCATAGAACGAGTAAGTGCAAGAGTTCGTGTTTAGATACAGATGGATCTAGGATATGGACCTCTTCACAACCGCGGCTATGGTGGCATTCCCCAAGAATAGCCGTCTTCGTTCAGCGAACCAAAGAGTATATACATTGAGTGCTCGGAGCGCCAGAGCAAATCTCAGCCTCAACATGAAACGAGAGACAAGGGCTTGATCCCCACAGAACACACCTTATAGTCATAAACAGAATAGCCAGTACACAATGATAGCGTTATAAAGAGCAGTATCGAGATGACTCCAAGTGTGAAGGAACAGAGTCTTAGGCGCCGGATAAAGACTCACCCACACAGACATTTAGCCGGGCGGTAAACATCAGCATCCGAAGTTCACCACAACAATCCCTAGCCCACATCATATCGCGTTCTAATAAATCACATTGACCATCATCCAGAAACCAGCAAAAGGGGATATACTTCAGTATGGATATTTATAACGGTAGCAGCCCTATTCCTATGATGACTGACAGCTTGACTGACTGTGCGTGTGTATCAGATCACGATTCAGCATCCGACAACCAAAACCTCATGTCAAAGTACGAGACTATGACCAAAGTTATAGCTGATAAAGAAGCTAGCGACCCGTCTTGTAGGTACCAGCCTTGTCCCTAGGATCACTCACAGCTTTACTGACTCTGTGTGTATTAGATCACGGTTCGATGTCCTACTTCGAAGACCAATTCACAAAGTATGGCATCATGACCAACTTGACAGCTGAGAATAAAGGTAGCGACCTGTTTTGTAGCGCACATGTAAGGAAGCTAACCATATAATTGTGGCAGAATCTGGCCTATATGCCCGTAATACAATACCAATGGAAGGTCCGCTCTCCATATCTCGTGCAGACACTCCCCCATCCATTGATCGTGTAATTTCAGATGAAGCTGATAATTCCGAATTAACAGAAACACACCAAGAAGTACAGCATACCAATCAAACAGCATTCGAACCTCTGTCCTATAATGCCTCACGTTTGTACCATGATACACTTCCAACCGATTTTCATCTGATGTCAACAGCAAACGCCAACAACCTGCAGACTCTTGAAAGCAATCTTACCGCGTATTGCGGAATCATCACGCCTGAGATCCAGCGTCCCTTAACGAGACCCACGCTCCCAGGGAACCGTTTTGAATGCCCCCGCTGTGGGACCCGCTATTCAAGGGCAAAAACGGTACAAGACTCGTTTCCCGGCTGTATACGCCGGTATGGAAATCCCCTGGGTCTCAATTGGAACAGTCATCCATCATGCGCCAATACACGCGTAGAACCCCCACGGGGAAAACGTTTGCAGATGAAGAAAACAAGACGCGAGAAAATGGCAGAGAAGAACACCGCAGGAGAGCAGATAGCCTTAGGCGATACCCCCGTCCCGGAATCGATCGAGGCTCAGTATGATCCTTTCTGCCTGCTACTGAGGTAGTTGCTAACTAGGTACAGGTTCAAGGTGGAAAGCATTGAGTTCGACGAGATGCGGGTGCCCAGAGTCCTACCAGCGTTCGTGAACCCGAGTGACCTCGACCTCTACCGCGATACAGACTCCATCGCACGAGAGCTGTACGCCACTCCAACACCTGCCTTCGACATGCCCGATCTTACACCGGAACCTTTCGCTTCCTTTTACCCTGCGTTCTATTGACATGGCGGCTGCTTCGGAAGACAGCGTGGGGGTCGGACGTAATAGTGGTTTGGTGGAGTGGAGAGAGGTCTACAATCTGGGGTCCTGTGCCTAGATGTGGTGGAAATAGGTGGTTTTACGTGTCGTTCTTTCCTCGTCGGAGCTTTTCCTCGTTGCTCTGTTGCTCCGTCACAACGACGCTAAGATTTAGCGTCTTGGCAACATTTGCTGCCAGCGCCTAGGGGCTCATTGCACTTGCACTAATAACCCTCCTTCCGTTCTCTTCTTCTATGCGATAAGGCATTTTCGCCCGGGGCTTAGCCCTTTCATTGTGTATCTTAGAGCTTGAGTGATGAGGTAGACCGGCGGTTGCTAGCTCGTTTAATTACATTTCTACCCTGTTTAACCTGCTCCGATCCTAGTTCGACAGCTAATCTACATAGAACAGCATGTTCAAAGTCAAGCTATGAGCCTATCATCCCATCTTTGCAAGCATGTCTGATCAATTCAGAGCATGGAGGAATCCAAAGCGCTAGATTGTTGCCGATCTTACACGGAGCTAACTACACCAACAAGCCAGCTGACGCTTCAAGACGTGGAATCATGGTTAGATTTTGTCTCTCAGGCCTGTTACTTAGTCAACTTCTAGCGCTCTGCTGCCTATAATGAATGGGTAGCCGTCACCTCCCATGGAGAATTTACAGCTTACCCTCAATATTCCAAACATCACTGGCCTCCCTGGAAGCCAACATGGACGATAGGGACTTTGTGACTGGCCGAGCTAGCATTCAACGTATCGAGTCGAGCATCTGTTCGATGAGCAGGCCACCGATAACTTGAGCCGTCGCCAAAGCTTTCCTGTTGCCCATTCGGCCTCAATCTTCCGTAGCCTCCTTTGCTAAAGGTAGACCAGATCTTCGATAAGTCGAAGTTAAGATTGGTGAATAGTGGTCGGTATGTAAAAAGGCAGGCGCAAATGATGGCCAAAGCGGGCTCCACTTCGCTCCATGTATAAGCTGTTGCGAGGGTTGCTATTTGGCGGTTAGCTGCGATCTTTATCTATTACGTGATTGAGAGGCTTACATGTCAAGTCATCGCTCTTCATGTAACCGATTGACACAAGGCGGAATATACTTGCAACGGAGGTACTTTGCAACATGTCAATGTTTTGAGAAAAAGTCGTTGTCAGCGATGTCAGACTCACAGCCCACCTAGAAGAAAGATCCCCGACAGCATAATCTTTTTTTCCTTGGAAAGTTTCAACATCCAGACCTGATGAATGGGCATGCAGAGCACGACGAGATCGAGGCCGAGGTTGGACGCTGCGAGCCCCCAATAGAAGGACTGTACATCGATACAATGGTACGTGAATAGTAATTCCATATCGAACGCCGCGTTGAATGGGCGGCATTGGAAGATGTTAATGATTATGGCTAAGAAGCACCATGCAATGCATAAGATGCCCACGATCAGGGTCTGCTTCCGAAACAACACTGTATCGAAGATTCGGCGGTAGAGCGTCAAAATCGAAACCTTAACCATTGTGATGGTCAAAGAATATGTAACAACTGTGCACATCAAAACCTGTGGTCGCTTTAGCCACCCCCAGATTGAGCAATATCTTCGATGTGTGTGGACCTTCAAGAGCTCCGAGACTTGTTCGTGATTCAACAAATGTATCGGCGTACCAATGTGTCCAACCCTGAACACTGCAACAATTAGTTTTTAAAAGCGCAATACAAAGCAGGAAACTCCGTACATAGATAGGATTCGGCTATCATGCCATAGGATGGTATGAGACTGATGATAATCAGGCAATCATCGGCGCCGAATCTCGCTTTGCTTCTCCAACGCGCTAGGAAGCGTAAGAGCACAGCCAGAGTGGCAATGGTACCCAGCGCAATGCCAACGCGGAATGTCAGAGCTCCTCGCTGAGAATTGCTGGCCCTTGCGAAATTGATGGCCGTTGTTATAAGGATAAATTATGTCAAAATATAGGGTAGAACACTTGCTTGTTAGATGCTAAGTGCTGGGTGCGTGATCTATGTACAGTGGTGATGACTCAGCACACCAAGGTGCCAAGGCTCAGTCATCATGCCAAAGCCGAGTCATCATACCAAGGCTTGCAGGCCACTTTCAACAAATTAGTACTGCAGTGCCTCGAAAGGTACACAGACGACAACTCCGAGCTTCGATCTTGCTATTGGATATGAGCGAGAGTAATTCAAGCAAGAGAGGCGTGATTGCGATGAAAAGCGCATTCTAGATATTTTCCAACGCCCGTCTTAGAGCCACAGGCAGCATTGTGCCTCATCGTTTATTTCATAAGATTAATGGGACCGCCGCATGCTGGTGGGAAAGCTCCATTGAGTGTTTCAGAACCGGAGGTGCGTTGCCACACGCATGCATACCGCCCCTAACGTGCTTCCATACGCAAAATGATAAGCAACCGAGCCTTTGTTGGTACCCCAACACCCACAACATTTTTGCACGACTTCTTGGACAGCTAGTCATACGCGAACACTACTGGCAATCAAAGGGACTCACTCTCGTTTGCGAGTAAAGGCTATGTCGGTTCAACGCTTGTTTTGGCTGAACCCCGGTAGTCAATGAATAACTTATGCGTGCGCCTTGATAGCTCCTATGGCAGACTTAGCTCACACAGACGTACTCGCCGTTTCATTATAATATATGCAACCCACTCAATCTAGCCCCCGCAGCTGGATATGGCAGCCTAACTACGCAGCAAAGTGTTAGATCAATTCAAATCCAATATTCAAAGAGGGTTAGTAACCAACGATATTGGGAAAATACGCCGATGGCTTGCAGAAATACGTGCTGTGCCTCTGTTACAAAGCGACGCCACCAAGACAAAAGCCCCTATCTCCCAGTCTCGTCATTGGGCTTTGGGATATTGGTGGTGAATTGGAGATTCTCTTCAGGGGGTGCCGGCTACTGATGCGCTCTTGGCGGCGGCGCGCTAGCGGCTGACTAAAAAAGGTCATGAATTTCTGGGCAAGGTGCCCCCTAAACGAGGCACATAAGCGAGCTATTACGGTGGGTTGGTGGCGCATAAGGCGGATTCCTAGGGCAATGTTGGGGCCTGGGTCCTGGGACGGTTCCGGGGTACCATGAACTTTTTTTCGTTCTTGACGTGATGCTTTGACGTTAGGCATTTACACCACTTACTGGTTCCAGATCAATACTTAATAGTGTTAGCTTTAGAATATCAGTGATATGATTGGAGGCTTATTGGCCATTCAATGGGGTGGAACAATCTATTGCTATTGAAGTTGTTGCTGCTAGATAGAATTGCATGCAGAGATTTTATCTAGTGCGCGCATGGAGGCCTTGGCGAGCCCTAGCCCTAGTAGGCTAGCTAAGCGAGCCTGCCAAGCATTGCCAAGTAGGCCTCATCCACCATAGTTTTCACCACTTATTCTAACGCTCCCATTTGAAACCAGCGGTGGTGAGGTAGCCTACTATCTAAGCTCCCTACTAATCACGCTCGTAGCTAGTCCCAGCTTATCTCGGAAAGGGCGGAATTCGTTAGGGGCGAAAGCCTTAGTTATACCGTTAGTAACTATATCGGTAGTATTATAATATTATAAGGTTAATTCGCTAGTCTCGGATACTATTTCGCGTACAAAATAAAACTTATTGCGTATATATTTAGTACGTTAGTAGTTAATTAGATTACTAGCTAATTTAATAACGGCCTAGTTATCTCCTATTAGCTTAATAGGCTTTATATCCTTTTTATTATAGCTAATCCCTTATAGTAATTCGCTAAGGAAGAGAGATTCTTTAGCAGCGTTATATTCGATAACGTATTCCGCTTCTATAGTTAAATCAGTATAGAGAGTTTAAAGCTTACTGGACTAGCTGATTAGTCTATTCTATAGTTAAAAGATATAGCCTAACGTTATATAGGAAGTGTCTCTATCGTCTAACTATAATACGTCTGTCTAACCGAGTAATTTACCTTCTAGATTAACGCCTTTAGTAACGTCTCTAAGTCTATAGCGTAGTCCAACTTCAGTAGTACCTACTAGATATTTGATAATTCGTTTTACCGAATTAAGGTACTCGCTGGTAGGGTTGATTAAGAAACGTCTACTTTTTCCAACTATAAAAGCTAAGTCTAGACGTATTATTATTAATAACTATTATAATTCTCCTACTAGGGCGTAATAGACTTCCGCCTTAGTACAGTCTGCTATATATTTATTAGGTGCTCTAACTAAGTCGTTGCCCTTATCTATCAGCGAGGTAACTAGGTGGTAGGATTCTATCTCTACCTAAGTAATAATACGCTTAGCGTATAAAGTCTAATTAATATAGATAGTGCGGTTAGGGCGGTCTTAAATAATTACTATTCCTAGATACTAGTTGACGTTACTAAGGTGTTTTATTCTAAATCGTTAGTCCAAATTCTGTTTAAATTCGGCGATCACAGCCTTATTAGGTCTGTATATAAGGATATCGTTAATATAAAATATAACTATTATACTATTTTCGCTGGTAAATATAGAGTAGTCTTTAACTAGCCTAGTATAGCCTAGGGACTCTATAAAATAGCGGACGGTTTTATACTATTCGCGAGGAGACTGCTTAAGGCTATATAGGGCGCGCCGTAATTAGTAGGCGTCCGTAGGATTACTATTAATAAAGCCGTAAGGCTACTTAACCTATACTTCCTCCGTTAGTAAAGATTCGAGGAAGGCAGTAATAATATTAGACTACTCTATTTCGTAGTCGTATTTAGCGTATAGTGCTATAAGAATTCGCACTGCGGTACCTTTAACTATACTTAAATAAGTCTTATTATAGTTGAGATCTTTAATCTGCCTAAATCCCTTAACTACCTAGCGAGCTTTATACTAAGCGATCTCTCTATTAGGATCTAGCTTATAAGTAAGGACCTAATATCTAAGTAAGGCCTTCCGTCCCTTAAGAATAGGAGCTAGTATATCCTAAGTTACTATCTTTTCTAATAAGGTTAGCTTATCTTAGAAAGCTACCATCTATTTTTCTTTATCAGGGCCACTTAGGGCCTCATAAATATTAGTAGGTATAGAAGGTATAGGGTTAGCTTCAGCCTTATAAGATCTAGTAGTAATTCTCGCTGCGAAACCTCTCCTATATAGTTACCTATAATCAGGCCTCGCTTACACGCGTATTTATGTGGTGCGAATATTTAGATCAGTATTTGCTTCCGGCTGTTACGGAGTTATAGCAGCCTAGGGACCTTTAGTCTCCTTAGGAGTCTACTCTAGCGCTGGTATCTACGCAGGAGTCTCGAATACGTCGTCGTTAGACGAGTCGTTATTATTAGACGAGGAGTTAGATTCATTTAAATCGATATTCGTGACGTTAGGATTATTCGAATTGTTTTCGTCCGAATTATTTATATTTGAATTGCTTGTTGGATCGACGTCTGTAATAGCGGTTACGTTAGTAGCTTATTCGCCTTGCTTAATTAGGTTAGTAGTTACAGTTAGCGACTTCTGTTACTCTGCAGTTAGCGACTTTTATCGCTTTGTTGATGAGTTAACAGTAAAGAATTCCTAGGAGTCGTTTTTATTAAAAGACTCTTCTTCGCCTACCCCTATAGCTTTGCTATTAATATAGGAGTCTAGCTCCTATCTTACCTAAGAGGATTTAAACGTACGTTTCCTTTATATGTCTCGGAAGCGGTATTAATTATTATAGAAACCGTAGCTAAGAAATTTAGCCTTAGTAGCCCTATTATCCAACTTCTTCTTTGTTAGATTAGTATTATAGACGTAGGTAATACAGCTAAATAGTCTAAAGTTACTAACGTTAGCCTTCTTACCTATCTAAGCCTTATAGGGAGTAGTAGACGGGTCTACTAATAATAGCGACCTATTCTTAGTATAGATAATATAATTAATTACCTCGCCCTAGTAGGATTAGCTAAAGCCGGCGTCTCGCAGCACTATACGAACTCTACTGAATAAAGTTCGAAAAGTTCGCTCTATAATTACGTTCTAATTTAGCGTATATAGCTCCGCTGGCTCCTATTTAATTCTAAAGCTCTTTAGGATAGCTTATACTTCCTTAGAGGCGTAGATTAGTTTATTATCGCTGGTGAAGCGACTTACTAGTCGTCCCTAGGTCTTTATTAACGTCAGGTAATCGCGTAGTATTATTAGGAGATCAGTCTTAAATTTTATTATATAAATCCAGACTATATCGGTAGCCTCGTATATAAAGGAGGCGTAATAGCGGTGTCCGCCCTTAGTAAGCTTAATCTAACTACCGCTAGTAATATCTGAGGAGATCTTTACTCCTAGCACTAATTCCCGTTTTATTAGGTCTTATTAATAAGGAATTCTGCTATAAATTTTAGTTATCTTCGTAATTACGCAGTCTTCGTAATATTTATACGGTAGTACTACTTTTTATAGCTTATCCGCTATCTTAGTATTAATTCCTAAGGTAATATAAGTAAGCTTCTTAACGTCTTATATACCTAAGTAACCTAGACGGCGGTGCTATTTATCCTAAGATATATAATTAGCGAGAGGTTTCTTTAAAGATCGTAATATATATAGTATCTTAGTATATTAAAGATCGAGTAAGTAACTATTACCTACTTAACTTCCGGTAAGGACTAAGTTACCCTTATTATTAATAATATCGAATCGATCGTCTTTAATAATAGTATAGTAGCCCTTGTCTTCTAGGTAAGCTACTGAGAGCAAATTATAATATATCGCAGGCACGTAGTAGACGCTAGAGATCTTAATTATTAAAAGTTTTCTATTTACTACTATTAGGTAGTATACGATTCTAATTCCTAGGACTCTTAGTGAGTTACCGTCGATTCCTAACAGGGTTTTATTAACTTTCTGGTAGGTCTAGAATTTAGAAAGATCCTATATAGTGTAGACGTTAGAGGCGGTATTAATATAGACCGCTTCCTCCTTTGGATTAGAAGGAATAGACGTGTTAATCCTTCGAGAGTTAGTTAGCTTATTGCGTAAGGATTTTCTAGTAATGCTAGGCCTAATATATTCGTTAGATTCGCTAGCTTTCTTATTTTAAGCTTCTGCGGATAAATTCGCCGCAGGCGGGGCTAGAGGCGCTGTTAACGCCTTCGTAGCGGAGGCCTTCTTTTTATTAGCCTTAATCTAGTCTATAATTTCTTTATTTGGGATCTAGTTAATAGGTGCTAATTATAGATTAGTATACTAGTAATTATCTTTATAGTATAACTTTCTATAGTAAGGGTAGGCTTTCTTATTATCCTTCTTATCCTTTTTGTTAGTAGGAGGATTCCTACTATAAGGTGGTTAGCTGCTGGTAGGGCTTCTAGGAGACCTTTTTACCTTTTCCTACTTACTAAATTTAGCTACTAACGCCTTATTAGTTTTACTATTATTAAGTTGGACTTATTTCTCCGATAGGGCCGCTACTATAGTATTAATATTAAGTATACTTCCTAAAGTCTTATATTATTATACTAGGTTGAAAACGTATAGTGTAAGCGATTTTTCTAAACTATTGCGGAATAGCGCTGCTAGTAGTACTGGTGGGATAGGCGTATTTAGTAAGCTCAGTTTATCCTCGTAATTCTTAAATTCCGCGGCGTAATCCTAAATAGTTTTGAATAAGGTTAATTTAAGACGAGTAAGTACTCCTATTATTATATTAATTAACGTAATTAAAGATATACTATATACTTATATTAGCTTTTCCTAAGTAACGGAGACTAGTTCTATCTTCCTAATATAGCTTCTTAGTATAGCTCCGTAGCGTAGTGTAAGTGCTCCTATAGTAGAGAAGTTCTTTTCTTCCTATTCTTTTAACGCTGTCTTATACTTCTTAATTTGTTCGTATATATACTCTAGAAGTTTATCTTTAGATATAGACGATTAGGATTTAGGAGGTATTAGTAGCGTAGGTAGTATAGGTCTTTTCTTCTTTCCTATTACTACTTCCTATATCTTTTAGACTTTAAATATTGCTTCTATTTCCTATTTAAAATACGGCTAATCCTTAACGCCTTTTAGCAGCGACTTATTAGTCGGTCTGAGCTCGTCTATCTTAATAACGTCAGGCTTTTAGTATCTGCTGGTGTTAGGTTCTTCTTTAGTCGCGTGTAGTATTAAATTCCTTCTTCGAAATTTTCAACTCCCTAGTTAACAGGTAGGTAGTATTCGTCCTAGGCAGTAATTTAACGCTAACGGGTTGCAGAACCCGGGCTTATAACCCTTTAGAATATCAGTGATATGATTGGAGGCTTATTGGCTATTTAATAGGGTGGAACAATCTATTGCTATTGAAGTTGTTGCTGCTAGATAGAATTGCATGCAGAGATTTTATCTAGTGCGCGCATGGAGGCCTTGGCGAGCCCTAGCCCTAGTAGGCTAGCTAAGCGAGCCTGCCAAGCATTGCCAAGTAGGCCTCATCCACCATAGTTTTCACCACTTATTCTAACGGTTAGGTTCGATTCCTCATGGCGCTGGTACAATGCTATTGCTGTTTAGCGTTCTTCTCTCTTACCTCAAAACCTTGCTTGCAATAGCTCGGCGTTCATAGACCTCTTTTTGTTCATCGATTTAGTTCCACTTTCACCATGGGAGAGGTTCGTCACCGCAAACTTCTCCTCTAATCCTCCTTGTTAAGATTCCTCACCGGCTAGTCGGAGCGTTTAGTCCCTTCCAGATATATATCCCAAGGACATCCTAGCATGCTCACAGATATATCCTTGAACCTTAGGCCTACGCTCTCACAATCCAACACGATACAGGCAAGGCTCTTCATGGTCGACCGACCAATTAGGAGCTTGGCGGTTTGAACCGGCTGGGTTGGACTGTAGGCCTTGGTAATTGGTTTGGTTTCAAACTGTCCAAGTTACGTGGTTGATGATTTGACCGTTTGGACTATCATGTTTCTAGTGGGTATGGCAGACTTCGGGTCCCAGCTCGGTGTGGGTAGAGAAAAGCTCCGTGTGGGTAGAACGACTAGCTTCGGCAAGACCTCGGTGTGGGTAGAGATTTCATATATTGCGCATATGCTGAGTGTATACCTCAACCATAATACTGTCAGAAAGTCGAGTGGGTAAGCCAGCTCTTATATATATTACGCATATGCTGAGCGTATGCCTTCACCATAATAAATTCAATAAGTAGTCTGCAAGTCAGCTTTATATATATTACGCATATGCTGAGCGTATGCCTTAACCATAATAAATTTAATAAGTAGTCTAATTACTGTACTCTATCTAAGCTTACCCACTCGACTTTCTAACAGTATTATGGTTGAGGTATATACTCAGCATATACGTAATATATATAAGAGCTGACTCGCCTATTCGACTTTCTGATAGTATTATAGTTGGGGTATACTCAGCATATACGTAATCATATGCTGAAATAAGTGATGCTCAGCATATGCACACAGCTTATTGCGGGTAGAACTTTTTTTTTCTACCTCGGTTGAACTTTCTACCCATACGGAGCTTTTCTCTACCCACACCGAGCTGTAAGCCCGGCAGACTTTATGTAAGGCTAGCATATTACCCCACACAATCATACGACCTCCTGTACTGGCCAACCTGCCGAACCGGCCAATTGTAGGGCTGAAGCAAGGAGGAACCCTAGAGGGGTCCCTGACGATACCTAGGCACTGGGGCAACGAACATGGTCCGCAAAACTTGCCGTTCTCGCACTCGAAGGACGAGCTCAAGGGCTAGCTCCAAGAATTGCCGGGCTTCAGCTGCATAATCCGGCTGGTTAGTTCGGCATTTTGGCCGGTAGAGCGGGAGGGCGGTGAACCTTCCTAGTCCTACTTTATATTAGGCGTCTAGCCGACAATCTTCAGAGTCTTACCCCCACGACCTCCTGTGTTGACAACATGATCCCTCAACCCTTACCCTTACGAATCGCGGTCTCCAGTGATTCTAGTCGCAGGGATTGGACGGCCTGGCTGACGCAGATGGCCATCATCATACCACCATGACCCGATCCCGGTTGTTGCCCAGTTTGACCATACAGGGAGAAAGTGAATGAAAGAGCTGTGCAGTCCAGATACTTGTGGCACCAGGACTGGCCCCTCTGCCGAGATAGATCTTGGCACATCGAATCCGTAAGCTGGACCAAAGAGACTGGGTCCACTGGTTTGAGGTCCCACGACCTTGGAATTCCGCAAGATCGCTCGTTGATGTACCAGTAGTGAGCTCTGAATCAGCAGTTCATGGATATGAGCACTCCCTACGAGAACTTGTATTAGTCATTGGTATTCGGAAGCCAGGAATTGCAGGTCTGCAAAGGGTCACGCCCAAGTGGAGGATTGGTTCATAAGGCCAACGTCGCCAAGGTCTGTTTGACTCTTTTTACATATAGCGATACACCGTCCGCCTTGCCTTGCCAGAACCGTTCCCTCGCAGAACGGTGCTCCACAGGAAATCCCCACTTGATCCCCAAGGAATTTGACTATTGGGGTGTGTTGGGGGATAACCCAAGGCAAGTAGTGCTCACGTCAGATATAGCAGAGATATCAACAATCAACTCTTAGTATTATTTAAGGGGCGGTGAATGCTCAAAGTTCCCCGAACAAGACGTCCCCAGACCTTTCCTGATCACGCACCATGACATCGCGATACCAAGCTTTTACCCTTTTGGGTATATGTCACGAGCTAGGTAGCGAGCTAGGTAGCATAGATTTGCGACATAGCCACGTCGAATCCTAGAGCGATCATGTAGCACGCACATGTAGCAGCAGGTCCATAGGTAGGTGGTAGTTGCCAGACTTCCTGGGAGCCAAGCATCCTCCAACCACGCGTACAGCCACGCGTAGTCGGCAATACTTAGTCCGCAAGCAACGCTACAGGATCTGCCATACATAGTAGAGATGTCCTGCGTCCGCTGTTGATCCCTGACAGCATTCGCTTGTACAGCCCACGGATAATTATCCATTATATCTGACATATTGGCCACGAGGGTCAGCTGACGGCATTGAATCGCCAACGAACCACAAGCTGGGCGAAACCGTCTCCGCTATCAGCGTCTCTCATTGACCGCTCTTGACCGATGACAGCGGGAGTCTACGGCTGGATTCTAGCCTAGGCTAGACCTGTGTACCCACACAACCTTCATGCGTTGGATATCTTGAAGCGGCATGGTACCCCTTCTTGCTGTCAATGGTGCGTTGTCAACCTTTACCCGTGTCATATGCAGTAAAACCGTACTGCTTGCCTGCTTAGGTGATGAACATCGAAATCGATAACAAATGCAACGATTGTGGCTTTTAGTCGCCAAACTGTGAAGCCCGAACGCCGAAATGCCTACAGGCTCTGTGACAGATATATGAAATAGCAGTCCATTCTCGTCTCAAGAACGAAAACGACAACATCAAGCAATTTGGCAAAGTCACCAAGCCGTCTTCATACGAGCTCCTTGCCTCAGCAAGCTGAATCATCAGAACATGACCACAGACAACCCCATCCTCATTGTCGGCGCCGGAATCTCAGGTCTCTGCCTTGGGCAAGCTCTCCTCCGTTCCCGAATCCCGTTCCATATCTACGAGCGCGATGCCATCTTCAACCGACGTGCACAAGGTTATCGCGTCCGTATCACCAGTGTCGGCATCGCAGCGCTAAACGCATGTTTACCACCTGAGCTACTCTCAAGAGTGAAAGCGTGCTGTGCACCTATCACAAAAGCGCTGGAGAACACGTGGAATCTGGATAGTGTAAGTGGAAAGGAGATCGTGGGGCCGAAATTGGGGCCTCGAGGATGGCAGACTCGGAAAAGGACTGATTCTGGGGGCAACTCGATGGATCTCGGCGTGCAAGCGCCGCAGATGAATGAGTATCTTGAGCAGTTGAATGCGGATCGAACTGTCCTGAGGGACTTGTTGATGCGGGGCTTGGAGGCGTATGTGACGTTTGGGAAGGAGTTCGAGGGTTTCGAGACTACGGCTGGTGGGGTAAAGGTGCGATTTGGTGATGGGAGTGGGGTTGAGGGTGCTTTACTTGTTGGGGCTGATGGGGCGGGGTCGAGGATCAGGAAGCAGCTTGTGCCTGAATTTGAGACTGTGGATACGGAGGGGAGGTTTCTGTATGGGAAGACGCTGATTACGCCTGAGTTGGAGGAGAGAATGGATTACCGGGCCCTCGAAGGGATGACTGTGATCCAGGATCGGACGAGAGACTTGCTTCTGACACTTCTTCTAGAGCCTATGAGGTTCAGAGACAACAAGTTCAGGAGCGAGTTGCCAGAAGATTACGTTTATTGGTTGCTTGCGGCGCACAAGGATAGGTACGAGATGGACGACGCAAGACTTCTGTGTCTTTCAGGGGAGAAACCGGCAAATTTGACTCAAGAGCTGACGTGCGGTTGGCACTCATCGTTCCACGCCCTGTTCGACCTTCAAAACGCAGCTCAGACTTGCGTGATACGCATCATCTCTGCGAGACCGGACATTCCCGCCTGGGATTCGACGAAGAACGTCACACTCATTGGCGATGCTGCGCATGTCATGCCGCCTTCGGCTGGAGTTGGCGCTACCACGGCACTTCGAGACGCTGCCACGTTGTCACAAGCTTTTGCTGAGGAAGGAAGTCAGGTCGAGAAGGTTCAGAAATACGAAGGCTTAATGAGAGCGTATGCGCGAGATGTACTTGTACGAAGCGCCTCGGGTGGGAAACACATGTTTGACATGCGGCCGTTCGAGGAGCTGAAGCCGGTGCCTGTTTGAAGAATCGGAGGCGAATAGCACTTGGTAGATGGACTACGTGAGATTGATTTGATAGCTGCGTTGCGCTCAACCGAATTTGTAGACTATTAGAAATCACCACTATATCTTTGCTCAAAAGCACAAGGCAAGATGGTTCCCCTATTATGACCATCACATTGGACATCGACCACGTCTGACGAATTGTATTAGCATAGTATTCTATTCAGGGAACTCACCAAAGAATCATTACAATAGTTGGTCAGGGGCCGGAGATCCTTATGGCGCCGTCCCTAGAGCGTAAGGTGAGCGGTTGTTCTAATTCCAGTTCGGTGGTAATCCCCGGATGCATTCCGGTTTCTATACGTCCACCTGAGGGGGACGAGGTAGTTGGGTTCCACCAAGTACATGGTAAGCTGCAGAGAGTCCGCTTCTCTATTGTAGGAGTCCCTACGGGGAGCGCAGCATTTCTAGGCTGTCCAATGCTACTTGTGGCGTAGGACGTTATCCCAAGGCTAGGGGCCTGACTGGGTCCGAGCGGCAACGCTGTCGTCGATTGGACCAGTGATTGAGTGGGAAACTGCTCCTAGCGGGTGGAGCGTTAGTTGTTGCTGAAATTCATGAGCAATTAGAGGTGGCGGCGTGCTGCTACCCACCAGGAGCCCAATGATGTAAGCTTGCAACAATGTCGTTCGAATCCATCTGCCAAGTCAGTAGTCGCTGCTGGTTTGTCTGAGAGCTTGCAAGTGGTCTTCCAGTGAATACTCGTCAAATCTTGTACCTAACATACAGCAGTAATCTCTCGATGGCATTCCGTCGACCAAGGGAGCTTCCATGTAGAGACACCCGATCAGGCCATTTCCGAATGCTTTGCTGATAGCGAGATATTGGCCCCTTAGAGGTATGCATCATCAAGCGAGGTGACCCCACATGTTCTAACGTTGGAAATCGCTTATATAGCTGAGAGGGGCATCCAAAGTCGTAATTAAGGACAGAGGTTTCCTGTAAAAAGCCCTCATGTCTTGCAGTTGCTGGTGTCCATTCGTTGCAGTCGGCCGAGGCAAATAGCGTTGATCCAGAGACATCTTAAACACTGTTCACACAATGTACATACTGCGTCTTGTAAGGTTTGGCGATTATGCGGTAGTATGCGTTTGTTCCAGAGGCGGTTGAGTAGCAAAAACCATATATGGATGGCGGCGCTAGTGGTATATCCGCCAGTTCCAGGGTCCCATGTCAACCAATCGGACAAGGGGATGGCTCCCCGCGAAAAGACCCTGGCCCCTTATGCACTACTGATGTATTGTAGATCCCATCTTCTCCTCCCCTCCAGATAAGATCTCTGTCTTCTCATACACATAATCAATCCGAATTAGTATATCCAAAACTTTGATCCCACCATCTTGAACAATGGCACAGCAATCAGGAAAGTCTTTTCGCTCATTCCTTGGAGTTGAGCCATCTAAACCCACACCAAAGGATAGTGTTCTTGTGATTGTTGACGCAGTAAGTCTTCGTTGAGTTTCGTACATCAGACAGTGGCGTTGATGTCCAATGCTTTTCGGTCAAGCGGTCACTAAAGCCGATATCTCCCAATAGCAAAATGAATATGACCACGGCCTTCTCGCTATTTCAGATGTCAAGTCGTCTCGCGCTGTTATCGGAGATGTCTTGAAGAAGTATAGAGACGCAGGCGGCGATATCGTGCATGTATTGCACGATACGCCCGAGGGAGCACCATTGTTCACCCCCAAGACGGAGTTAGCGGAGGAGTTCAGTGAGTTGAGTAAAGGGAGTGAGAAGGAAACGGTTAGCTCCATGGCCCTGTATCATTCAATGGTACAAAAAAGAACAAGATTGCTGGCACTGACGATGGATTGTGGTATAGGTGATCCACAAGCAGTACCCAAGCTCGTTCAATGGAACAGGTTTGAGCGATCATCTGGACAGGTTGGGGAAGAAGAAGGTTGTGCTTGCTGGTAAGTCAACTTCTCCCCCATCCTACCCGGGAAACATAGTGTTTCAAGCAAGGCTAACGTGATGCAGGCTACATGGTAAGAAAAGCATCAAGATGGATTGCAGTATACTGACAATACATTAGGCCCACGTCTGCATCTCCGGTACCTCTCGAGAAGGATTCGAGCGTGGCTATGATATGACTGTTCTTAGCGATGGCATTGGAGATCGAGACATTCCCGGAGCTTCTGCAAAGCAGCTTGTGGATGTAAGTCACAATATCGGTTGGCATTGCGGACCTTGCTGACACGGTGACTTCCCAGACGACCCTGGCTGAGCTAGCAGATGTTTCAGCCACTGTGATAAGCAGCAAGGATCTGTAAATAGTTCTAACATTGCGCAGGAAAGCTCTCCTTTGGAGTATCCATGTAGGATCGTGTTCATAAGTTGACACACGCGAATTCCATTATCTAACACAACATAATCTCTAATTCTCCATACCATAAGGAAGACTAGGCCAACAAGAACGGTCCTGAGAATTGTGTGACAAGATTCAGCGCTGAGCAGGTTGGAAGCGTTTGTTTCGGAGCGGTGTCTGAAGCTAGAGGAAGGAATGAACGAGAGCGAAAGGGAAAGTCCCATGACGGAATGATTCCGCCCTCAGCATCAACTTCCTCAGGAGATGAACATAGCAATATATCCCTCACGAAATGGACCCAGCAACAGTATCCGGCCTCGTAGTAGCTGAGCAAGTCGTCTCTACAACCGTCGAGACTGGCGCAGTGGCCGCCTACGGTCTCGCTCAACCCACACAACCCCTCTCCGCAATATATACCCGCGTCTCTAGCGAAGCCTTCCTCCCTCGAACAAATCACTCCCTCACAGTCGTTTCCGGACAAGCATACATCTTTGGCGGAGAGATTGAGCCTGGAAAGCTGGCGGGCGATGAAGTACACATCATCAGTCTCCCATTGAAGAAGGCTGGAAATGAAGGAAAGCCCGATTATAAAGTCGTGCCTTCGTTAGGGGAGGGAGAGGATGGGACAGTGCCGGGAGCGAGGGCTGGACATTCGGCTGTTGCCATTGGGGAGAAGTTATATGTCTTCGGTGGGAAAGGGAAGGATGGGAGACCAGTTGAAGAGGAGGGAAAGGTCTGGGTGTTTGACACTAACACGCTTGGTTGGAGCTACATGAAACCTTCCTCTGACACAAGGGTCCCCGGAGCAAGATACCTTCATGGTGGTGCCGCGAGCGATCATCCGTTACCGAACACCAAGGCATCAAATAAGACCAGCTATGGCGAGCAGATTCAATCTACGATTGGCAAGCTACCCAGCCTTGTCGGCAAGGGCTTGTCGTTTCAAGAACCTCACGGCACACTAGTAATATGTGGTGGACTTTCGTCACCCTCCTCGCCTCTCAACGACACCTGGATCTTTAATATCATTTCTCGAACTTGGACATCACTCCCACCCACACCTTCCACCTCTCCGTGGCCTCCAAGTCTCGCCCTGACACACAACCGACTCTACCTAATTAGCAGCTCCTCAGATCTAGGTAGCGAGATTCACTACCTTCCCTTTACTAAAGAAACATACAGTGACGCGCGAGGCGAAGGCGAGGTAGGGATTACGAACACGAAAGAGGAATGGTCTACCCTTACATTTCCTACCAACCCACTCACGCCAGGTCCACGGCCGAGGAAGGGTGCTGGTCTAATACCAGTTACGACAGGCAATGGCCGCGAGTACCTCCTATACGTTCTAGGCGAGAAAGCCTCCCCACCAACTTCCGAACCCACTACTTCCGAAAACCCTATATTCTGGTCAGACATCTGGTCCTACCAAGTTCCCGCCGTCAACATGACCGCAGCCGGCATCAAAGACGCTACCCGCTCCGTTATGGGCATTGCTACAGGGGAAGGCACATGGGCGGAAGTGAAGATTGTGACGGTCGTGGAGGGAGAGCAAGAGGGCAAGAGCCACCCGGGACCGAGGGGATGGTTTGCTAGTTGCCCTGTTGGAAGAGAGATCGAGGGTGGTGGGGTCTTGATTTGGGGTGGGGTAAACGGGAAGGGAGAGGTGGAAGGAGACGGATGGATCGTCAACGTTGGGCCGAAATGAGACAATGAGATGCAATGGAATGACTTGACGAGATCGTATGAGCTTGCATCCGCACATGGGAGTATGATGTCATCAGCAATAGAAGCACATACTGGGCCGGACGCTATGTGAGACATCCACTTGGCTGCATCGAGCTATTGACGGGAAGACATTAGAAGAAGACATAACAACGCGAGCACCAAGCGATAGTGTCATAAACCTCGGAGTTGTGGAACATTACAAATTTGCACCCATCAATGCATGCTCATCTATCTTATCGCTCTTCTCGGAAGATGTACTTAGGATGGTTCCCAGACGCAGAGTTCTCGTCCCGCTGGCCCAATTTGCTTAAGGTATATCCTCTAAGGAATAGAGGACAATTTCTCGCCAAGCAGAATGTCCGTTCCAGCTGCAACACTACCTCCATCAGACTTCGTTTCCACTTTCCTACGGACTAGTCTTCTCCGTTCTAGTCAGCGAACCGCATTCCACCAATCCCATCGGTCAAATTCTTCACCCTCCCATTATTCCTCTCCGTCGCCCCTCCCTCTTCACCACGACTCTTATCTCCCGTCCTCCTCTCACTTTGCGCCCCATAAGCCGCCTCCCAACTAACATCCTCCCCACACATGATCAGATAGCACTTCTTCGCCACATCCTCCACATCTTCGAACAGCAGAGGCTGCTCCAACGCAGCATACGCATCACGCAAGTCCGCAAGCGCCACGACCAGCTCGTCAATCAGAAAGCCCCATTTTCGAATATTGAAACTTTCCTGCGTGACTCTGAACTCGAAGCCGAGGTTGAAAAGGAGAAGGTGAACGAGTTGTACGACCTGCAAATAAAGAGCAGACGACTGGCATCCCGTGACGATATTCATGATCGGCACGACGACTGCATGGCGAGGTTCCATAGCTGGCGAGACGGTATACGTCTCGCCTATCTGCCCCAGCAATTCCAGATACGTATCCAATCCCACCGCCTCATTTTTCTCGAACAGCGTGATGATCTTCTTCGTAATCTCTTTCCGTCTCTTAATTTTCTGAGGTGGTGTGGCTCGCTCCGCCACACAAACCTGACACTCACACCTAAACCCATACTTCGCAAGCATCTCCGTCCTAGTCTCCACATCCTCCAGACAGCTAATATACCCAAACTTCAGCTCCGTATCTTTGGGTATATCAGCCTGCGCGCGGAAGATCATCATGTCGCCTATGAAAGAGCGGCGAACGAGTGGGTAGCAGGAATGGTTTATGAAGGATGCGCGGAGCCATATTCCGCGGTTGTTGGCGTCTTTGGATATGCCGGAAGGGTGGGATAGGATCTGTTGGTGGGAGGTGGATGTTAGGAGGGGGAAGGCGAAGGCGTTGTAGGCTATGCGGGATTGGACGAATGTGCTATCGTAACATGCCATTAGCTGGAAAGTTCTAGCGAGAAGGAGGCCGGGATGGGGCTTCTCTGGAGAGGTTACGCACTCATCAACAACGGCCTTCCCCTTCTCATCCACTTCCCCCTCCCCCTCCCCCTCATCCCCAGCAAACAACTCCCCAAACCTCCCCCGCAAACTCGGATTCCTCACCAACTTCACATACACCCCCGTCGCCAACTCATCCCTCAACCTCATCGCCTCCTCATTCCCCTCCCCCTCCCCCTCCTTCGCAAACGCCGCCCCAAACGCCTTCTCACAAAGCAATAGCTCCCCCGCCTTAACATCCCTCGTAGTAAACAACCCTCGTCCATGCGCCTCAATCGCACAAGGCCGCACTTCAACACCACCCACATAATCCGCGCAATCTACATCCCCCTTCCCATCCTCAGCTCTCACCCCCTCAATCATACTCTCCCACTCATACTCCCCCCCCTCCTCCTCCTTCACCCGCACCTTACACCGCCCCAACAATCCCCTCCTCTCCCCCGTCTCAGCATAAAGTCCCCTAATCTTCTCCAAACAAGCAGCACACTCCCTGAACCGCCGCAATCCATACAGCGCCTTCGCACTCAGCGTCCATACGCGCTCGTTTTCGGCACTGGGGGCGTGGCTGGCTGGTGGTAATGTGAGGGCTGCGCCTGCGTCGGCGAGAGCGGCGTCGTAGGCGTGGAGGGCGAGGCGGGCTGTGGAGCGAGCGAGGAGGAGGGTGGTTGCGTCGGTTGTTTTTTGGGTGAGGGCGAGGGCGAGGTCGTAGCTTGTTGGGTGTTAGTCTGGGGTTTTTGAATGGAGGTGAGGGAGGGTACCATTTTATTGCTTTTAGGAATTTGTTTGAGGCGTAGTGGGTGTCGCCTTCGTGCTTCCAGTGGAGCCATGGGGGGGTGGGTTGGGCCATGGTTTGTGGTGTGGGGAGGAGATGAGAAGATGGTTGTTGGGATAGGATGTGAGGGTGAATAGCCGCTTTTATGTTGAAGAGTGAATGATGGAAATCCGATTTGTTGAGCAAACGACTCGGCTGCGGACTGAAGCATTCACGAAGAGTGATTGAGTTCCGATCCCATTACTTGAAAGCATGGATGACGTTTGGGGCTTTATAGAATGTGCGTAATGTAAAAGGTAGATGATACAAGACGGATATCAAGGTACATAGGAACAACAGCGCGACACAGATCCTTTCCTTGACACACTGTCCGTCCCGGAAGCGCAACGCCGGCACTCAGATCCAGCCATCCCTGACTTCCCGCTTATTCTCCGCGAAGCGGCCAGATATCTTCTGCGAGAGATAGATTCAGCCGCGACATCCATAAACATAACGTCCCCCGGATACGCCCCTTCCACACAGTGAACCATGTACACTATACCACCCCGTTCTACGCGCTGATCTTTGTCTTCATCTTCTGTGAGCAGCGCTTGGCTGATGTTGTACTGCGGGACGATCATTTGGGCCATCTTCACCGCGGCCTCGGCATCATGCTGATTGGCATTAGCATGATTAGCATGGGCGAAGCACGTTCGGGCACGATCAATAGCTTGTTGTGCAGAGATGGCGAGTCGACCCTGGAGTAGACAAAATATCTGTAGCGAGAGTCCATATGATAGCCTTCTGCAGAGCAAGTTCCATCTTGGGAGGCATGATGCTGCAGTTGATTGAAGACTTGGAAAATGACGATGTGATTGATGGGTAACGGACCAGGCTCAGTCGAAGTACTGGAGGTGAAGCTGACAGACGATGCGAGGGTTTGTGAAGCGAATTGGTAAGGAGAAAGTCCTTGACAGAAGCTGGGATTGGAGTAGAAACCGAGGAACAGATGACATGAATGACGGAATCAGAAGCGATCCTCAGGCTCGATGAGCGAACGACATACAACGCTTGAGGGCTGAACGGAAGGGTCACCCGAAGAGAATTTAATCTCTAAGGAAGCAAAGAGAATAGTCGGGTCGGCCAGCTTGCTGGTGAAAAGAGGAGTTCAGATCCAGTCGTCGGAGTAGAGTAGATAGTCTCGGTGACATTGCTGGATCTGGAGAACAGTAGAGATCGAATGCTAGTGATCCAATATGGACAGCGGTAGGATTGTGCACTGCAAGATCATAAGCCGCAAGAGTATGGTGTGAGCAGGTCTCTTAAATGGTCGAGGGACAGAAGTGAACCGAAAGATGTCGGCAATTCGAGGTGAGCGGTTGAACGTTCGTGACGTTGCCAGGTAAGGTCTTTAAGGTAGACCTGTGCGGATGAAAACGTATTGTAGCAACGTCAAGTTGCGGCCGAGAACGATAGAGTAACAACGGGCCCAGGGTGGTCTTGAGACTGGATTGGTCAGCGAATGGTTTTCACCTTTCTTCGCTCCGGCCTATGTTGTTGATGTGCGCAGCCAAATTGGCCTTGGGATTCTTCCCGCTGATAAGGCTGCTCAAGAATTGTTTCGGAGGGTGCTGAGGAGTTGTTGACCGAGAACCACATTATTCACTCATGAAGTTGGAGGAACAGGCGGTAGCCATGCCCAAGTCACTACGACCCGGCCAAGGTTCGGATCAGATAATTGCTTGAAAGCCCCAGGGCTCACATCAATGTCTGTAGGCTTGCAGCCGACGCCTTCACCACGCGATCAGCTTTGCTCTGATGCGCAGCAAGAAAGGGGTACACACATCGATCGACGACAGTCAGGTCGATACTATTTCCGTCCCGCACAGCTCGTAGCTTGTGACCGCAGAGCGGATTGGCATTTGGATTCGAGCCAGTAGATACAGCGTCAAATACGAAATGGCTAATAGACACGATATGATCATTGTCTCCAGATGTAACTCCACAGGCTCCAAGACCAGGTCCGTAGTAAGTCAAGTCGCCTGTGTAGGTCTGCGAGCCCAGTGGCAGGGCTTGGTGTTTACTGTAACATAGATCGTCAGCGTTTCATCTAGATGATGTTGTAAAAGGCGAACATACTTGGACCGCTTGCTGAGGCCAACTGCTAGCCCAATGACTAGGGCAAGGATTGCAACAAGGATGGCAAGGAGGACGATGCATGCAATGTTTCTACCGAGACCACAGTACTTTCGATGAGCAGGAACATAGCGATCGAAGGCTACCATGGCCCTATCCTTAATGCCATAGTGGACACCTGGCGCTTCCTTTTCTCCGCGATGGCGGGCGGTAGTCTCCCATTCTGGCAGATTGGCCTCGCTCACCGGTTCTGCCTGTTTCGATACCTCCATCGCTTGACTTGTGGACCAACAAACCCGTTGAAATTGAAAATCTTTTAGACAGGAATTCTAAAGAATGAGAATTACTTTCCCCACTCGCAAGACGCAACTGCGCTGCTGATAATTGATGAAGACAACGACAGTTTCAATGTGCTAAAGAACGAAGACGAGAAGTGATAGCAAGCAACGTTGATGCATTACCAAAAATGTCGCACTTCAGCATTGTACACACGCGCCGACGTTGACTGGAGCAGAGGATCAGATATGTTTATCCTTGTCCAACCAATCAGAGCGTACTGAAGGAGATTACGCACTAGTATCGCATGCGGTTAGCCCGGCTTTTCCCGCCTCGGTTGCTTTGATGGTGCATTTGCCATCGTCAACATCATCGCCTCCACCGACATTCCCACCCACCACTGCTAACGACAGAAACCACACACCACTGTTTTGATTAGCACAATCACATAAACCGAGTGTAATACACCACTACCAACTCACTGGTCTTCACTCCACCCAACCTATAGCCGCAATGGCCGCCCTCCGCACCTCTACATCCCGCCTCCTCGCCTCCACACGCCCACACGCCTTTCGCTCCGCTATCGCTGCGAGAAACTATGCCACAGTAGAGCCAGTATCTGCAGCGGCAGAAGCAATGTCCGCATCGCAGCCTCCAGTCCCTCCGAAGAAGACATCTACAATTCATGAACAAGGGCAGTCACCAGAGGCAAGAACAAAGACATTCCACATTTACCGATGGTCACCAGATACGCCATCAGAGAAGCCTAAGATGCAATCCTATACTCTAGACTTGAACAAGACTGGGCCCATGATGCTGGATGCACTGATTAGAATTAAAAATGAAGTGGATCCTACATTGACATTTCGGCGGAGTTGCCGAGAGGGAATCTGTGGGAGTTGTGCCATGAACATTGACGGTGTCAATACCTTGGCTTGTTTATGTATGCATCGTTCTCCCTCTTCGAAGTATTGAACCCGTACTGATTTGCACGCCTGCAGGCCGCATCCCCTCTAACACGTCACACGAATCCCGCATCTACCCACTACCCCACACCTACGTCGTCAAGGATCTTGTCCCAGATCTGACACAATTCTATAAACAATACAAATCAATCAAGCCCTACCTCCAGCGCGAGACCAAGTCCGAAGATGTACGACCGCTCCACCTTCCGTCCAGCGGCCACACATTGCTAACATACTCACCAGGGCCTCGAAATCCGCCAATCACCCGCCGACCGCAAAAAGCTCGACGGCCTCTACGAATGCATTCTCTGCGCCTGCTGCTCAACCTCCTGCCCCTCATACTGGTGGAACAGCGAAGAATACCTCGGCCCCGCCGTCCTCATGCAATCATACCGCTGGCTCGCCGACAGCCGAGACGAACACAAGGCCGAAAGAAAGGCGATGCTGGATAATAGTATGAGTCTTTATCGGTGTCATACTATTCTCAATTGCTCGAGGACTTGTCCAAAGGGATTGAATCCTGGGAAGGCGATTGCGGAGATTAAGAAGACGATGGCTTTTACGTAGGTGATTGGAATGATATCATGGTGTGAATCATGGGGGTGGGGGATACTCTATTAGGAAGCGGGTGGCTTCTGGTTTTTGGTGATGTTGAGCTTGTTCGCTTCTGGACTTGTTGACTGTACATAGCTTTTGAAATCGAGTTGTTTGTACTACCCCTACCCTTGTCTTACCCGCCTTCACATCCTCTTCGCACGTGGCACCCCTGACCTGAAAACCAGAAGGCTCGATCGGATGAGATTTGGCTGCTATGAAACGCATCTGGGCATACCTACTGCTCACGTCCTCCCGAATCTGTCCGTATGGCACACGACACTTAAAGCCCGAAGACGACGAAACACCAATTAGATCAAACTTCAAACATCGACCTACGTTTCGCCCTCTCCACTCCCGCAAGTTTGTATGCCATTTACACATCTATCGCAGTCTTCACAAGCAATTCTACACCCAACTCAAACTTCATCCTCTCCACCCTTTGACCTTTTCTGCCAGACTACCGAGGACCCAATAAGAATGCTATCTCAGAATGAGGTTCTGTCCTCCCTGTTTACGGGGTATTGTGTGACGTTCTTGTGATTCCGGGAGCGCTTCACGGGCATGGAGTCGTACCCGGTTGAGGATTGATCGTGTCTATTACCGGAACTCGTGTACTATCTGGACACAGCTGGGAGTACAAGAGCTATACCACATTGAGGCGAGGTTCTGTTCTCTATCAATTGATATCGCGGCATCTGGACGGCTTTTGGAAGAGAGAGGGAGGTTGAGCTGACGCGCTTTACCCGGTCTCATCCTTCATCTTTGAATATCGTGGGACATTAGACAGCCTGGGGAGCGCAGGAGGCAAGGGGTTGGCTTGCGAGATGTTGGGATGGGGCAGTGTTTGTTCTTGGAAAGCAACAGGACGAATATGGTTTGCTTGAACAGAATCGAGGGCAGAGTGGTTTTGGTTCAAGACGTGTGGGATTTTGTGTGGAAGGTGCGGGAAAAGTGAGGAGTGAGTGGGTCCCTGTTCTATAAACATAATTCCAACGCGATTTGCACTTTCCATCTCGGAAAGGTTGGATACCTACTGCGTTAGAGTATTCTCTTCCACTTCATCAGTTGGCTCTACCAAACCTGGAAAGGGGTGTTCGCACTCATTGTCTCCGCTGACATCGAATGGAAGAGAGCAACGCAACCGATGGGCCTATCAGGGCAGAGTATGCCTTTGTTCATAACAATGCCGTTGCCACCAAAGTGCCAGAGCCTTCTAGTCTCAACGAAAGAAAGGAAACATCTCTCTTGTTTGTTCCTTGTGCTTCGTCGATGTTTTTCCGTAGACAATGGCCTGCAGTTGTCACACAGGTGTTGTCCCACAGTCCTTGTCTCACGGTTATTGTCACACAATTATTCTCCACAGATACTGTTGTTACACAGATATGCTCCCATATTGTTTCAAAGGCTTTCTGCTGCACCGAAAACTTGGAGAGATAGATACTCTTGGTTCGATCAATAGTTTCACAAGTCTTCTGGATCTTCCATCAGTGGTTTGGTAGCGTTGAGCGCAGCATTCCATATCGGAGCGATTTCGATGTCTCGGCGAAAGGCAGCTGAAGTCAGCAAAGGCACTCAGCCAAGAACAACTCGGGCCAGCAGTCGAGTAAAGCCAACGGCAAAACCTTCGGCCGGAGTGCCTCAGCGTAAGAGGAGCACGTCACGACCCAAACGTCCTCGGAAGTCTGTTGAACTACTGCTCCGTGATCAGTGCCCCGAAAAGTACCCTGATCTGGACTTTCACCAATCCTATGGCTCCTTTCTCACACGCAAGAACCCAATATCCGCAGCCGTCGATGCAAAGATCGCAGAATACTGGAGGACACTAAGCACCACGCCAACCCTTCTCCAACACTATTTTCCCACCATCAACGAAAACTACCGCTCAGCTTTTCGAAAGTTCTTCAACACAGACCCGATCAGCCTGCACGGACACGTAAGCGATGCCATGAACCCGTTCCTTCTTACGAGTCTGCTCCTGCATCTGACGCAGCACTCTACAAAAGACCGGATTTTCTTACTAAATGAGGAAGATAGAGCTGAACCACGGCTTGCAATTGCGCATGGAACTTATGGGGCTGGGTTTGGGCCACTGGCGTGGAAGTCCGTGCTCTCATTCGCCCGAGTTGTGGGTAATGGGAAGAAGCCTTTTGTCATCCAGACTGGAAATCCAACCAGGATCGACACCCAGGTCAAAAAGGCAAAAGCAGAAGGCTGTGTGGCATTGATTGTTGAGCTTGTTCGTTCTGCTGATGGGAGCGTGATGTGTGAAGCGTCATGGAAGCAAATTCTCGAAGCTTGTAAGCGGCATTGTTTGGTGCTCATTGTGGACGAAACGTTGACGGCTATACGGGGCGGGGCGCCGTTCGCTTATCAACTACCACAGTATCGTAGACACGGCCGGCCAGACTTGGTTCTTTTTGGCAAGGCTGTCAAAACGAATGGCATTGCGGTTGAATGGGAGGGCATCAATATGCAAAAACTGGGCATTGTTGATAAAGAAGCCCGTGAACTCGCTGTCCTTTTCTGGCAAGAGCGTTTCACTGAAATGGCGCCTGCGGCAGACCTCTTGCTATCTTGGGGCACACTCGTTCTGGCCACAAAGGAGAACTGGCCAAAACGTGCTCAGGTGATAGGCCGTCTACTTCGTGATGTGATAGTGGAAGAAGGTGTTGATCGTTCGATGATTGGCGGCCTGCACAGCTTGTTATACCTGGAGTGGAAAGGTTATTCCCAAAAGTTGTCCCCCGTGTTAGTGGCAAATGCCAGCAAGTACATCCGATGGATGCCCACGATGGATGAGATAATGACGTCCAAGAATGAGCTTCTTACAAAGGTCTTTGGATCAGGGAGCATAGCTCATCGGAAGCAGCTTGCAGCATACCTGTTGGGTAAGGGTCTGCAGCTGCGCTGGTGTTCAAGATGTGGATTTGCAGTAGAGGCTGAGATCAAAGCACAGTGTCAAAAGTGCGTCGTTAGGCAGTGTAGGAAATGCGAGCCTGGAGCTCATAGATGCCCTATGGGAGAAATGGTTGCAGACGCCGCTTAGGGAGTAGACCACTTACACTTAAAATCAAATCTGCTCTCGTTGAATGTCGCTTTAATGTAACCAGGTCATAGACGAGTCATATGAATAATGCACTTTAAACCACGATCCAACCTTTCATCAAGAAGTTTTCATTATTATTACAGGGCAAGCGATAAAAGCATGTTTAGTCAGCAACACGTTAGCTTCGATCTTGGCAGGTTGTGCTGACCTGCAGGCGTCCTTTACCGTAAGGCTGGCTGGAGCTGGTAGCTAACATCGCCTCTTTGCTTCAGAGCTGGTCTCAGAACCGTTGAATTGTCATGGGGAGCAAATTGCGATCCTCGCCAGCTCCTCTGGTGCCTATGCGCATTGGTAATGGGTAGTGCTCAAAAGAGTCGCAAAGTCGCGTACGCGATCTTTCGCGGCCTAAAACCAGGGGTCTATGATACTTGGTAAGGAGGACTGCTCGAGCATCTGCCTGGCAGCCTGTTAATACGCTATAGGGAAGAAACACAATACAATACAAAGGGTTTTCCTGGGGCAAGATTCCGAGGATACACCATTGAAGATGGAGGCCGCCAGCAGGCGGAGCGGGACTTCAACGAACAGCACGAGCCACCCCGGGTTGCAAATGGAGCCCATACTGGTGACGACGATGATACGGCCAGGAGGAGTTATAAGAAGCTAGAGGACACGCAGGGCGAAGCAGAAGGCGAAGGAATGGTGTCAGTTGGACGGAACAGTTCAGCAGCGCAGATGTCGCAAAATGTCCTTGACATTCCTCAATCAGAGAAGAGACAACGGAAGGAGTCCCGAATCGTTGCACAGGAGAGTCGACGTGGAAAATCGCCGCGCCTTGACGATGTTGGATACCCAGCACTTCCCATAATCCGACACACGGGAGCTTTGAAAGACGAACGTAGACTAAATGAAGGTTCTCAGATTACAGACTTGGAGAACGAGGAAGCCTCAACTTGTCGACCTAGTGCCAGCTCTGCTCCGGACTATATGGCTGTTGACAGCTCCGACTATGGCTCCGACTATAGCGCCTATACGTATTATCCTCTACTACCTCCGCCACCAGCGCCTCCAGCTCCGGCCACAGAGCCAAAACTTTGCAAGGAACAGGCCGACCTAGTTAGACTTATACTGAGCGGCGCAAATGTATTCTACACAGGATCAGCCGGCTGTGGTAAATCGACAGTCCTCCGAAGCTTTGTGGGGCAATTGAAGAATAGGGGAAAAACCGTGAAGATAATCGCACCTACAGGAAGATCGGCCCTGGATGTCAGCGGCACAACGTTTTGGACCTATGCCGGTTGGCATCCAGACTCGATGAAGCTACCTCTAAAGAAACTCGAAAATAATGCAAGATATCACGATCACGTTAAAGAACGACTATGTGAGACGGATGTCTTGGTCATAGACGAGATCAGTATGTTTGAGAACCAGCATTTTGAGCGCTTGAATCGTATCATGAAGGCTGCGCGGAGCCATGACAAGATAACCGATGCGGTCCAAGCTCGGGCAAACTTCAATGCGCCATTTGGTGGAGTACAAATGGTCGTGACAGGGGACTTTTGCCAATTACCGCCAGTGCGACCATATACATATTGCATGTACTGTGGTCGGACTCTCATCGTATTTCAAGGGGGAGAAGTCTACCGCTGTCCGGAGCATGGTGAATTCTACGATATCGACAAGTGGACCTTTCGTAGCGCTGCCTGGCGGGAATGCCAATTCCAGCACATAAATCTGAAGCAAATCCACCGGCAAAGTGACACGGAGTTCATCACGATACTCAACAAATTTAGATTCGGGAGACCTCTTAGCATGGAGGATAAGGACCTTCTTCTCAATCACCCGTCCGAAACCGTCGATGCTGTCAAGCTCTTCCCTTTGGTGAGACAGGTGCGAGAGGTCAACGACAAAGAATTTGCGCGCTTAAGAGGCCCAACGGTAGTCTTTGAATGCCTTGACGATCATTACTGGAACCGGGCGCATGTCGGCCTGAAAAATTACTGGCAGCGTACCGAAAATGGGAAGACACTCAAAGCTCTCGACCACCACAGGTATGAAGCCAACCTCCAGCTTAGACCTAAAATGCTCGTAGTCCTCCTTGTCAACTTGGACATTGAACGCGGTCTCGTCAATGGAAGTCAGGGTGTCATTCTAGGGTTTAAACCCATTGATCCTGCTCAGCTTCCAGAACAAGTGGGTGAGCATGCAAGTCGCAAAAAGGCACAGATAAAGAAGTTCGTCGATCGTGCACAGGTCAAGCAATGGCCGCTTGTCCGATTCCACAACGGCGTGACAAGGCTGATTAAAGCCCACTGCGCTATAAGTGAACTTGGCGAGTCTTCGCCGTACAGCTTGATCTCGCGAACACAGGTCCCGTTGCTCGCTGCATGGGCGATGACTATTCATAAGTCTCAAGGAATGACTCTGTCACGAGTCGATGTTAATATCAGCAAAGTCTTTGAGAAAGGGCAAGGCTATGTTGCGCTGTCAAGAGCTACGTCTCTTCATGGTCTGAATGTCCAGGCACTTGGAAATTGCAACCAGGGTGGTAACGAACAGGTCATGGAATTCTTGCAGGAGAAGTTTGGGAAGGACGTTATTGAGGGCATGGTTTCTGGAAGTACGGGTCCGGCAGATTTGGATGAGAGATGACCCAAAGGGAGTCTTGTCGCCGGAATGTTTGGACACAGCCTCACTTTCTCTCCTCATAATCTGCATGTTATATCTTCGCTCGATCATCCAATGAGGACTTAATGAATAGTGCTGGAATCCCATCCCACCTCGACAGTGCTGTGCCCTAATCCTCTATCCCATTACACAGCACCATCAGACTCCAGCACCAATGCAGATATTCCTGCCACATAATCTATCTACATCGTCAAACCACCTCTTAAAAAAAACACCAAACAGCCCTCTCAATGACTGCAAAAGACATACAAACCAACCCATCAACCAATAAATCCCATCGCAGTCCCCCGTTATACCCAACAATCCATAACCGACATAATCAATCTCCCCAACCCCTACCCCTCGAAAACCAAGCCCTCCTCCTCTTCCACAGCGCCTACACTCATCACCCATCCCATCCCCACCCACTATAAGACTTCCACACCCACCCGCTAACCCTCATCCCACCACTAACCTCTCTATCTACTACCCACTCTACCAATCCTCCCCTTTCCCCCCTCCTCGTTCCCCAATTCACACATATACCTCTATCAACCTTTTCTCATCTCTCATCTCTCATCCCCTTTCCGCTTTCCGTCCACGCCCTGTCCCACGCCCCACCCAGCAACACCCTTCCCCCCCAACTTTACATCCCCTAGATCGCTCTAAATCCCCAGTCCCAAAGATAAATCCCAACGAAAGTGCTACTTACCCTACGTCCTAGCCCCGTCTCCACTCCGCTGTATAGATGCAGCTTCGTACTCGTTTCTAAACTTCTATGACTTTTTATCGGGATTGTGGGGGAGTAAGGGATAGGTGGATAGGTGGATAGGTGGATAGGATTGGGGGTTAAGGTGGGGTTGTGCTTGTGCTTGTGGTATGAGTGAGTGTAGCGTAATCTACTTAGGTAATTAGGTAGTTGATTACTTACTCACTTACTCCCCCGCATGTCGAATCGTTTTCGGAGATAGTGTCGTGATATGACGTCGTGCTACGTATGTACTGAACTAGGTGGGTGTAAGGGGTTCCGGGGTAAGGGGGTAAGGGGGTATGGGGGACGGATGGGGTTGGGTTTGGTTGGGGGTTGGTATGGTAGGGTGGGGGGGAGGGGAAAAATAGGGAGGGTGTGAGGTGGTGGATGCTGGTAGACAGCGTGGATTATAGGAATACAGCATGGTTTAATGTGTTTTGAGGAATTGGCATGATCAGGGTGTCTTTTTTGGATCTTTCGATTCCACGCAACGAACTAGAAGACTTGGTCTCATACGAGCTTTATAATTCTCATAATTGACGTCTCCAATTTCAGGAACGTGATACAAGGAAATGCATGATAGGTTTACTTCGTTAAGTCATCAATATATGCGCCGAGTAGAATATCACTGACACTGAATTCCCTACCCAAGCTTCAGCGGGCCTTCCCTGTATATCCATCGAGCCCAATGTCATCACGACAACATCAAGAAGCAAACCGGCCCACCCACCACCGTAATACCAAAACGCCTTGGAACTTCCTGGATATAGCTTGAATTTTGAAAACGCGAGGACACGCAATACGTCTCTTGATTCATGATTCAAGGCAAAGGGGAACGGGTCCAGATATGGAAACATATAGCACTCGTATCAGCCGAGTTCTGCATTTCTCGCTTCCATGCTACTCGGTCTTCGAATGACGCGGAAAGGTAGTCTGACTTCCAAATACTTTCTTGGGTCGGTCGACGGGATTAGACGACTGAGATGGGACAAGGAAACGGCCATGTCTAGTCTTGTTGAGGCGCTTCTTTGCTTGCAGTGCTGCGGGCGAAGAAGGCGGATGGACCGCGCTTGTCGAACAATTAGGGGCGCACATGACGCGAGACGTGATCATCGGCTCGGACTCGTAAAGATCAGGATCTAATTTCCCATCGCGTGATATGGTGCCGCGAGTAGGCGGGCACCTCAATAGTAACCGCCAGACTCGTTATTGACAGGCGAAAACTTCGGCTGCTCCTTTGAGTCGAGATCTCCGATGAGTCGGCTAGACGTTCCGTCTTGTCTATCCTCGTCCGGGTGCTTAGCAAACCCAATACTTAGATGTAAGGGTTCTGAAGCTCGCGTCTCCTCATCAAAATTGCGATGATACCATTCTGATCGCACGGAATAGAGCGGACTCGTCTCCCCAAACACCTCTGCCGTGAGTTTCAACCCCTTAACGGCTAAACCCTTCGCCTCGATGATCTTCTGTTGGAATCTCAATGCTCCTGCTAGTGTAAACATAGAGTTCAACGTTGACGGGTCTTTTAGGCCGTAGGCCTTAGTTGAAGCTTCTATGTATATGCGTCCATATCTCTCGGCTTCTTCGTATTGATTAAGTCCATAGAATGAACGTGCAAGGACCTGCACTGCCCCAACAGCATTACGTGACATCAAGCCCGATGTTTCCTCATAGCAGTTCATAGCACGTAATCCGTATTCTGCTGCTTCGTGGTAGCGACCTGCATCCCAGTGGAATATTGAGGCTAGATAGAGTATTCCAGGATCTTCACTTGCTTCATTGTCCCTCAACCCTGCTTCAAATGCTTCCAGAAACTGTTCGCTTGTAGCTGCGTCCTGCCCAGAATTGGGGTCTTCCCGCAATAGCCGTATCATATACCAAGTGAAAAGCATGGTGCAGTAATCACCCAGCCCATACTCAGTTCTGGAGGCTTTGATGGCTTCTCGACAAAGTGCTTTAGCATTGCCATAATCAGACAAATAATTACTCGCTTGCACTGATATTTCTGCACTTCTAAGTGTAGATTCATGAGCTTCAACTAGGATGTGCGTTTTGAGAACCATAGCTCTTTGAGCATATGCCCTTGCACCAGTATAATTACCCACCTCGGATAGCTCGAAGGCAACGCAATGTAATAATTCCGCTGTGCAGCGTGGACAGAGTGTATCGTTATGCCTACAGTCTCTCTCGAGCTTTCGGTCAAGGAAAACACTGGGCACGTTTCTAGGGTCCGACGCTCCTTGGAGTGCATCAGCGGCCAGAATTTCGATTGCATGTGGAAGCAGTTGGGACCGCATTTCATAGGATTTGAACTGAGCAGTGTCAAACAACATCCTCAGCCGCGATACAGCGACCGCAACCCAAGGATCAAATCCTGCACTCGACTTGAGCCAGTTACGCATTGCTAGTCGTACCAGTCGGTGAAAATCCAACAAGCGATACTGCGACTGTTCGGAGTCAAGGTACCTCACCGAGATGAAGGAGAAACCTTGAAGCGTACCGAGGGCTTTCTCGAACGTGACAGGATCATCACCGGCTGGTAGTAAAAGTTCGAGTACAGCCTGATTCGCAAGCATACTCATGAATGACAACAATTCTACGGCCTGAGGATCATGCTTCTTGATGTATTCAAAGGATATCCACCATGTTGTCGCGACAGGGTTCTTGAACATTGGATCCCGTAGTTCATCCTCAAACTCCTCGTTGAGCAATTGCATCTTAGTCGAATCGCTGTGGCGGTAGAGCTGCAGATACTTCTCGGCAGAGACGCTGTTCTGAAACATGAATGCAGCTGCCTGCACGAGGGCTAATGGTATTCGTTCCAGTTGTTCAGCGAGCTCCTTGAATAACAGGTTTTCCATTTTGGTGTCAAGATGAGTCGATAGCAGAGCTTCGGACTCTTCTATACTCATAGCGCGGAGTGTTATAACGCTGGATGGTGTAGTGAAGCTCTTGCCAACCCTGCCATTCCGGGTGATCAGTAGTATAGACCCTTGGTCAGATCGTGGTAGGTAATCGGCATAGCGAACAGGCTGCGAGCTCGACGAATAAAGAAGCTCGCTGTCGTCAGCATTGTCGACTATGATCAGCCACTTCCCAGGCGAGACATTCTCGAACCAATCTTTCACGAGCTTCAAGACGTCCACTGCTGGGTCCTGGTGTCCGGGGATTGCCGCTCTCCGGGCGATGTCCTCGTAAGACGTTTTCATTCGCTCGGCGTTATGGGCATAAACCCAGAAAACCGACGTATCAGTCGACTTTCGATGTTTGTGTGCAAGTTGTAGAGCGACTCGAGTCTTCCTGAATAGTTCATTGCCTTGTAAGCAGAAGGCCAAGACCGTTTAGTATTGAGTATTCACCTACCCGATCCCACCCAAGCCGATCAAAGCAACTCTGCTGTGCTTGTCTGGCAGACATAGCTTAGCCTCCAGATCTACCATTGTCCCCTCCCTGCCTGTAAAGTCCGTCATTGGCAGGGACGGAACCATGAAATATGTCTTGGCCGCTGTCGCAGAAGCAGCGCCAAGAGATACATTCGAGGCATTCTCCGTTAAGGATGCAATTTCCAGTGCCGTGGGCGCCGACACAACGTGGTAGTATGTCAGGATCTGCAGATCTCTTCTAAGAGCCTCTGATAATTCTTCCACCTTGCTGTCCTGTCGCAAGCTCGACAGCGCCATCCACCGACGCCTTGTCTTCGAAGTGCCGTCCTCCGGCAGGGCATTCTCGAGAATAACTTTGAGCTTGGTCAGCTTCGCTTCACACTCTCTCAGTACAGGCTGTAAGGCCTTGCACTTGGCTTCCGCCAGTCGGCCGCTTGATATCTGTCTCTGCGTCTCTTGAAGCGCATGGGCGATCAACGGCAGCACGGTCTGTGTTTCGCGAAAGGCTTTGGGAACTTTATGGACATCGCCGCTGTACTCTTTGATGCGGCTGATAACCTTCCCGCTGAAGTCCACCAATTGTATGATGTTTGCAACGATGCCGATCACAGCTAGGGCTTCTGGACCACTCATCTTGAGGCCTTCTCGATGACAACTCAAAGTATGCAGATGAATGACAGCGAAATAAACACTAAAGCAAATCTAGATATGTAAGGCTTCGAGGGCGGTATGAGGATTCACGCTTGCCGAAGGTTGAGGTCGATCGCAGCCTTAGAAGGCATCGAGGGTAGATTTATGGTAGATGTCTGCTCCCAGTCTTGGTCAGTCGTTTTCCTAGAGCTGGAACCTTGGAGGGCTAAGTACTTGATGATAGTAGAGAGGTGTGCTTTCGTCTGATGAGGTTACAGGAGAACAGGAACATTGTAGGAGTGTTTTCGATGGGAAGCTGATGAGACACAGCCTCAAGGCAGAGCTAGGGACCTTAGCTGCATCGAGCTGGAGGTTCCCCACGTTTGGCGGTGGCGCAGCACGTCGTAACTCTTACAGTGCAACTTGCTTTGAACACATCATGAACGATCAATTATGAGCTTGCAGTGAGTTTGTCATCCAATCTATGAGCGCTGGCTCTATATGGGCTAGCTCCATGGCCCTATGATCGAACCATGCTCCACGCAGTTGCGAACGGCTACATAGACAGGAGCCTCAGTTGACCGTTCAGAGCTCCATCTCCCCAACGGGGCCTGCAACACGTGAGCGCTAGTATTGCTTGTTGACGTGCTCCTTCTGATAGAAATTGAACTTGAAGAGTTTGTTGTGCTTGATGCTATCAAGCTCTTAAGCCTATCATCCCATCATAAAGCAATCCATGCTAGAACTCAGATCGATGCTTGCGTGTTCAATTGCTCAAAGTGCGCACTGATTTTTTGCTTCGGTGACCCCGACAAACCCTTCACTCCTCCTTGTCCTTCATTTGGGGTAAAGTATTTCTCCGATTCGAGAGGCCCAATGTTGATTTGACGAATGAACTGGACGACGAACGGTTCACCTCCACAGCCATTCGGGCTGCATCTGCGGCCGATTTGTCCGTGCTGGATGACTTGCCAGCATTGGCTCTAACCTATATGATGGTGTTGGAGGGTGTGACGTCGTGGTCTTGCCGTTGAGCACGTGAAGGCTGCAAAGCGGTGTAGCAGAATACATGAGTTGCAGCGATTGGCAGAACAAAGACTGATCCCAGTCCATAGCACACTCACGGAGACAGTAGCCCTTCTGAGCCCGACTGACTTTCGCGCCAGCCTAAGACGCTGTTTTGGACTGAAACCCAACAGCTAGTTCACAAGCCTCCCATCCGACACCCATAGCTTTTCCCTTACAACCACCACAATGGCTGTGCAAAGAATCTGCTCCAACATCATCTGTCCACCCTCAAGTTCGTCCAGAACGTGTATCTCTCCAACATTCTCGGTTTGGAAGTGTTCCAAACTAGCAGGTGCCGACGCTCGTCTTTGAGCTACCTCTTCAGCGTACACGAAGAGCGCTACCTTCTTGCCCGCACCTGTCGTCAACTCTAAGACGGCGTGACTTGGGCCCAGTGGCTGCCACCAGTGATCGGTGCCGTCAATGGAGACTTTGTATTGGTGCCCGTGATGACACTTGAGAGCGAGAGCCTGACTTACGCCTACTGCTTTGAAGGCGATTATGGTGCCGTGGCCGCGACTTTCGAAGCGGACTTCTGCTAAGTGTATGTTTAGTCCACCCTCGTGCTTCGTGATTACCAGGTGAGGGCGACGGTGCATGAACCCGCCTTTGGGATGGGAGAAGATGGAGTAGCTGGGTGAGGGTGTTGCTGTGACCGGACCGGAGGGCAAGGTGGAGGCGAGCTCAAGCGTTTGAGTAGTGGGCAAGGTCTGACGTAGAAGGTATTTCCGAGAGGATACTACATTGTGTTCAATTTGTGTGGTAGGTCCGGAGACTGAATGGCGCGATGCAAAGTCGATGGTTCGGATGGTAGTCTCGTAGGACGTCATGACCGCTCCCTATACCGAGCCCTGCATACCTTCTCGTCTCCCGCATTGTATTCGGTAAGACGAGTAGTACGCAGCTGAGCGGTGGGCCCGAACAAGGCCGTGCCAGAAAGATGACTATCTGATGCATCGACCACCTTGGCAGAACATCTGCAGATCTGAGAGATGTTCATTTGCTTAGTAAGCAGCCACAACCGACTTGGAGGGGCTCGTCATCGCCAGGGTCGGCTGAAACAACCCCCTAACCCAGCATCCTAAGCGGCCTCCTAAAGCGCAATTAGCACCTAATTGATGGAATCTCGAGCGAGGCTTCGGGGCCGCTTCAGGGTACCCCGCACCCTCTGCGGAACGTAACATTCCTTATGCGGCGACCTCTACTGTAGCTCGCACTTTTCTAGTGTATCCGTGCAATCAATGGCTACCAAATCTACACAATTTCGACTGCACTTCTTTCACGATGTAAACACTATGAAAGAACAGGTTACACACTTCGGAAATCATAGCTTCTGCTTGCATACCACTCGCTCCTCCTTTCCTGGCCGTATCTTCACTCTGTCGCCATGAATGCACTGCTGCCAAGTGATTCCTTGTAATTCCACTGGTAAAGGCCTGCTCGTCGGGCAGAGGTACTTGGAATTCTGGGTATGATAACCTTCTCAAGCGTAGTCAGCAGTGTAGCACTGCTCGAGGATGTCAAGGACGCTGATGTTTGGGATGAGAAGGAGCTGCTAACTGGTGCGTTCTAAACTTCGCTTTTTCCATTCTGAATCAAATATGCTCAGGCGAAGAACAGTCTTTGAGAAGGAAGTTAAAAGTCGTTGTGAAATAGGGGAAAAATTTGTTTTTGTTTCTGTTGTACGGTATCTAGTTACATGCAACTCCTCTTACGTTCCCTACAAGTGTTCTAGCAATCTATCATTTGCACCAAGGACACATATCATCCAACTCCATGATCCCAACTTGTCGACTCTTCAACACATGTTTGGTAGGAGCAATATCCACTTTCATCGGAAACATATCCAACAAACCACATACGGCCCCACAAAGTTCCTCCACATTCGGATCATACGTTTCAATCTGGCCTTTCTGATTATGCAGCCATCTTTTCTGCCCATTCCAATGGATGAACTGGGTCTCTCCCGAGGGAGCGTCGCACCTTGGTCCCTTCGGATCATCCAGGCATTTCAACAGCCTGTCGTCGTGGTTCTTGGTCAAGCCCCGATCAAAGCACAATGTCCCATGACCATAAGGGTCGGCATCCTCTTTCTCCCAGCTCCGGCAAAGGATGTCTTTATCCTTCTTGTCAGGAGTTAGCGGCTCAGTAGTGAGTCTCTGATCAGGTTGATCTTCGAGACAATTCCTTGGATTCCCATCGCTCATCATGCACAGGTGGTCCCAGATAAAGGTTGTGTTGCTGTGAGTATTATAGTACTCGTGGTTGATGTACTCGGCTGTCTTCCAGTCTGAGGGCCAGGGAGCGACAGGTGGGAGGTCGGGCATTGGTGCCGAGTAGCAGTGGCAGTAGGTTGAGAGGAGGGAGTCCGATGGGATGGGCTGGAAGTGGGGAACGCCATTGGCGCCGCCGTGGAATTTGTGGTTGGGGTGGTTCAAGTCAAATTCGACGGCGGTGGTAAGATAGGCAAAGCATGCCGAAAGGAGGACGAAAAGGGGTTTGAGATGAACCATATTGACTTTCTGAGTACTCTTTGATTTGAGTGGATTGTTGTTCAGGTAAGATAGTATGCAAGCAGATTGTTGTGCAGATAAGTTGACGTATGCGTTGGCCGCTTTGAGTGTAAGGTGTGGTCAAGGTTTGTTCGCTTTGAGTGTGGGGTGTGGTCAAGATTTGTTCTGGTATGTTAAAAGAACATTGTAGGAAGGGAGATGGGCAGGTTTTTATGGTAGAACTTCGAAAATCACATGTAGAAAATTTGAGGTAGACTGCATATGAGGGCGCCAAGGACGACTCTCCGAAGTCTGCGCATGAGAATATGATAACGAGACGGTTTGAGGGAATTAGACTGGCCTCTGGCATACTAGTCAGGCTATGCGGTTCACCCATGCAGCCTAAGGACATACTCTCAAGGGAAACAAGCTGATAGGATCGCCATAACATGCAAGATGAGACTAGTTAGTGGAAAGACGTCGTCAGGCTGGTATATACTGCCAGAAGCTGCGTCGTTAATAAGAGTCTTACATTTTGTTCATCTTGGGATATGGCATATGAAACGTAAAAGTGCCAGGAGACATCTTTGTGCACGTGAAATACGATCCATGCCCCAGATTTACGTAACACAGCCAGCCCAGCACACAAGAAAAGGCTGAATAGGTGCTCATCACTTGTAAGGTAGGTAAGTCGTTGAAGAAGAGAGGATGGACGTTCTTAAAAGGTTTTACCCCCCTAACGGCCATCTATAGGGCTGAAGCTCGGCGACCCTTGAAGACCGCCCCGGAGCTCGCCTTCCAAGCGCGAGAACGGCAGGTTTCGGGCACCGGATTCGTCGCCCAAATGACTATCTTAGGGGCCTCTCTAGGGCTGTTCTACGCTTCAGCCTTACAAATGGCCGCTAGGGCGGTGAACCCTTCTAGCCGGAGAGAAGCCGATATCTTTCCCATCCTTACTGGCACTGCGGCCCTCATAATATAGTATGGTCGTAGATCTATGTGGCAAGCATATCAATACGCAGTCCACTGTTGCGTTTTACATGGCTCAGACCTCTGCTTGTAATGTTCGAGCAATATCTCGACTGTAAAAGCTCCTGACGTTGCCCTTTTCAAGAGATTAGAATGAGTATTTCTGTCAGCTGGTTGCATTGGACTAGGAGCCCATGGCAATTGCCTCAGCTACTTACTACTAACCATCTCTCAGTCGATCTAAGGTAATGACTTCGCCGCTATGATCAAATCATCACCGTCGAAAGCCTTTCCCACAATCCTACCTCCTTCCACGACAGCCTCATCACGGGTCCCTGCCGTCACCATGCTTCCCGTACTGAATGCCTACTCATCTGTTGAAACCATGTGAACGATAAGCTTTTACTCAGCGTTTGACAAGCAGCCTTTATGACTTCATGCTTGGCTGAAAAGTGCTGGCCACTGTCAAGGTATGTACCTCAAACTTGACTAAGCCTCAGCATCTCACTCAATGTTGTAATAAGTAATCTTAGCACGGCCGCCACTACATCAGCGGTCTTGTAAGTCTTTTCTTCTTTCACGTCTTGCGGTCCATTATCTAAGGTTTCGGAATGGCTAGGAGACAGCGGTCAACGCCCGTACTGTTCTCTATGCCTCGATCTTCGTACCTTCCTAACGAGCCGAATGCGATACGCTTACAACATCTTCAAGGTTGATAATGTGGATGATTTTTGAGAAGAGGAAGAGGTTTTGAATGTCCCCTCCACTACAAGGCCTGAATTTGAAAACCTTCAATATCACATTTGCCTACACTGACGCCAAGCCAGCAAAGTCAATACACGCTTCCACTCATGAGCCATGGTTCATATGCAGCCTTGCAGCCACCTCCGATCGTTCCATCCGCCAGATACCGCTCACATAAGCCCGATCGTTCAATCCGCCAGATGCCGCTCACATAAGCTGTCTCCACCTTTCTCTTACCCCAGAATCACACCGACATATACACCCCTCCCCACACTCCAAACCCCAGATATCAACTCTTACACCCCACCAAACACTCCAACCCTCCCTGTTCGTCCCCTTAAAACAAGAACATGTCCGCACCCAGCAAAACGACCTCCCACATCCCTTTACCCACCTACAGCAAACCCACCCCAAACCCCACCTCCCCCAACCCCTCTACCGACTCCACAAACCTCGACACCAATCCTACGTCCCCCATCCCCTCCGACACCTCAACCCAAACACCAACACCAGTCCTATCACAAGCACCGATAATGGTCCAGAACGTAGCTCCACGAGCGGCGCTGATACCGATCCCTGCTCAAGCGAGCGTCGGCAGGAAAGTCGTGCGTGGGTTAGGAAATTGGTGGATTGATCCGCTGGCTGTTTATGCGGCGTGGTTCGGGATCGTGCATCCGGGGGGCCAGCGTGTGAGACCTCGAGGTATTGAGGCTGTTCCGCGTCATGTTTGAGATGACATTTTTGATGGGTGGGCGCATTCGAACTAGGTTGCAAGTGAGATAGTAATAGCTGCATCCAGCCCAGACTACCACTGCCAATCAATCCTCTTTTATATATATGGCGAACACTAGATCGGATCAGACATAGCACACAAAGACCTAAGCTGCAGAAAGAAACCCGCAAAACTCCAAGAAAACCGCCACTTCACTTCTCCAGCTGATCGACCCTTTTCGACTCAACTGATAAGACACTATCGCCTCAAGCTCTTCGTAGATGGCTGGGGTATTCTCCTAGCTTCGTTAGTGAAGTATCTACTATTGAGACCTGAAACATATGGTCTGTTCAGGTTCAAGAACCGCACATTGTTTCAAAGTCCATATCTAATTGTCACTAGCTGGTAGTTAGTGCTCGATAGCACCGTCGCTGGTGGTATCTAGCTGCCACCGGCGCGCTCGGTAGATTAGGGATCGACGCAGTCGTATTAGTAGGGATTACTATTCACTTTTGCTCCTCAGTCCTTTTCGTTCTTCACCCCTTTGCTACCATTTTCGCGCGTCTGAGCTACAAGCTTGCTCCGCCCACCCACGCCTGTGTATATCTTTTGGATAGATAGCTCTTGCTACTATACCCTAGGTCTCCTATCATATGGACGGAAAGGGTTTTCGATAATAAGCCTTCTTCTTACTACCTGTTAGCAGCAGGTGGTATCAGCCCAGGCCTATAGCAGCGATGAGCAGAGGTCTAGAGCTGAAGATTCGGCTAACCAATAAATCTTTATAGAGCCTTATTACGCTACTTCCCACCCTAACCAGAGGAGCACTAAACGCTTCCACTCGTTGTTATTTTGTGAAGTCTGCCAAAGGTGTCCTAGCATTTATTTGAAAACATGTGCCACTTCATGTTCATTATCCACCTGTTCATTAAAAAAACGGTAGATGATCAACGAGTAGCTTAACATAAGCTACGGTAGGCAGTAACGATTTGCGTATAATCAAACGTGAATCTGTCACATATACATCCTCATGCTTTGGGCAGCATCGAGCTCTCAGACGCGCCTGCCAGAAGAGAAGTTAAACTTCATGAGACCAAGGTTGAGCAAACCGAACATTGCGCTCAAATTGTGTTGTCAGGTCTTTTGTTTTGGATGGATATAATTTGAAGGGATACGATTCGTAACGGCTCGATACTGATTTAAACATGTACTTCCAGTATCAAAGATAATGAATGAGACGAGGTATCTTGTTCTCCGGCTACCAAATTGGCCTGAGCGCTCCTAGCCTAGCCTCTTCAACAAGCAGCACAAATTTTTCCATCTTGGTGTAATGCTCCGAATTAGACCCAACGCATACACGCACAACATTGAGCCCCTTCTGAGCGAAGAGTACAGCCTGTTTGTGGTCTTTTTTCCGATCAGACCATGCTGCTGCGCGACGGTAGAGGTCCGCCAAGTCCAGCGACCACAAAAAGTCCAGATCAAGCATGAGAATTACCATTTGGAGATCATCGAACTCCTCCGGCGACGTTATGCAAGGCCACTTGATTTGGCTTTTGAGGCGCCTTATTTCACTAAGTCGTTCTTCGTTGGCTTGATCAAATACAGTACTGAAGGGGTAAGGGGCCAGTTTCTTCATTTGCTCGGCAAAGCTAAGCAGTGGGTCGCAGTAGCTGATGGATATCTCTTCCCCAGTGGCAATTTCACGGATAGCGTGTATGGTACCACGGCCGATTGTTGCATTCCAGGCGAAGTAAGCATTCGGCCAGGAAGAATGGGTGACGTGGGCTGTCCGAGGGAAGATGCCAGATGTTTTGTGGGGATTATCGTAATGCTGAAGTCTTAACTGGTAGGTGACCCAGGGGTCCCGATTTCCAGGTGGTGAGAACTTGGCAAAAAGTTGCTTCTCATCCTTGGATAGCTTGCTGTATTTGCTGTAAAAGGCAGCACGATCGCGGTAATCGATGCCATCGAGAAGAACCTCGTCAGTTAATATGAGTGTACCTTCGGAAAGGTCCCTGGCTGCGAATGTTCCCGGGAATATTGGTGAGGCAATTGAGGGTTTGATGAGGATGTTTGGTATTGTATCAGTTATGGGTGTGGTTGCATTGATGGAAGGTGGGCTTGCATCAGGCGTGAGCATGTCAGCGGCGTCCATGACTCGTACGTTGGTGATTTGTGTCGAAATACTGAGATAGAGATGGGAAGACTGCCAATTTGAATAAGCTAAATGATGTGTAAGGGAGGAGAAGAAAAAGGAAGGGGGAAGTACCACTTTATGTGTCTTGATTCACCAGTAAGGCAAGAGTGGAAAGAGCGTCTCTAGGTTGAGGAAAGTACGATACAGCATCTGAGCGTAATCGAGGATGTTACGATACTGTATGATGACGAGCTGTTCAACAATCATACAACGTGGCAGTGATGGCCTCCAATACAAAGTATCGGCAAAGGTAACAGTACCTAGAGTCACAAGTCTCGTTGAATGGCATTTGCAAATGAAACTGCTTACCATCATTTCGTTGCCATCGTCAGCTTATACGCTTCCATGACCAACAAGCCTTCTATGACATGCGAGTACCTACCTGGATCTTGGACGAAGTCAGCTCAGGCAGAGAGTTTCTGGAGGGATATACTGATGACACCGCATCCCTTTCTTCTGCAACAGCGAGTAATCGTCTTTGAACCCTATCACCACTACTTGATTTTCAGGGTAGAGGACAAAGTCTGATATGCAGCATTCATCCCGAATTGAATCTCTCAACGCCGGCTTCTGTAAAGACGAAATCAGACTGACGTGGTAGCTAGGCTCTCAACACTGTGTCTGCCGAGCATAGTGATGGAGATAAAGACAGAAGTTGAGCGGCTATCAAGGATCCTACAAGCAGCGTTTATCCCCAGCTATCTTTACTAAGAATGGCTCTTGCGAAGATGGATGCGTACTAACGTGGTAGGTAGCTAGGCTCTCAATCTATGTCTGCCGAATATACCGGTAGAACCGAAAAGAAAAACCAAGCAACTATCGCTAGACAGACAGTCGTTACGACCGTCGAGGACCTATTTCCGCCTATCATGCACCACACCGCACGACGCTAGCTTCAAATGCTGACATGAACAATGACGCCGTCACGATCTGGCAACCTCGCCAACGAGAAACCTCACAAAAAGTCACTAGCTCAAACTTACAACATTCCATCGTATCCTCATTCCTCATTCCTCATTCCTCATAAAACCGTCTCTCATCTCTCATCACGTCTGCTCCCAATAAAGCGAAATCAAACCAAAAAACGACCCGCGCGCACAGCAGCAGCAAAAAAAGCCCCTTTAGTCAAATTCCCCCCAATCATCTCCCCCCCATCAAAACCACCCCCCAGCATGAACAACCTTCCTCTCCTTCCCCCCCTTCCCCCTCATAACCTCCCTAGCCGGAACCCACTTCCCATCCAAAAACGCCACCTTTTGCTGATTATGATTAGCAGCTACCCTCTTAATTTCTCTTGGAACTTGTTGCGCAGATTTAGCAGCAGGTGCTGGAACAGCTTTGCGCTGTTGCTGTTGCTGCACACGTATAGCCCTCGCCGCATGACCCGGTGCTTTGACAGGTATAGCAGGCTTCGACGACGACGCGGGGACTGGTTTCCGCGTGATGGCCTGGCCAGGGTAGGGGCGCGGCATGGTTTTCTTCCCGTTCCAGGTTGGATGTGGGTTTATCATTATTTTGCCGTGGAGGTCTAGTTGGCCTTTGGAGCGGAGTTCGGCCTTGGAGGGCAGGAGGGGGAGGGGTCTGGTGTTCATGCGAGCTCTTTCGCTGGCGGGGCGGGGGACGTGGTGGGGAGATTGGTAGAGGGTGCGGCGGGTGGAGGGGTGAGTGGACTTGTTAGTGGTGGATTGGGTGTGTATGGGGTGGGAGATTTGCTTCTGGGGGGATTTGGAGGGTTTGGAAGGTGTGCAGCCCATGGTTTGAGGTTAGTATGTTTGAACTTGTATGCTGTGTGCTTGGTCCGTATGGGGAGTAGTCCTTGGTCTTTGACGTGGTGAGGAGACTGAGACTGAGACTGGGAAAAGGCATCGAGAGGACTTTGAGAGGCAATGTCTACGTTGTAAGGGACAGAGGCTTTGTTGCTTTGTCGCTTCGCTGCTGCTTGTTTGCACTCCCAGTCATCGTTCGATGGATGGTTGTTTGCCGACAATGACCTTACCTGCGAACAATCCCTTCCTTTGTCAGAACTGGAGAAGGAGAGGATCTTGTCAGACTTGGTGGCAAACAAAGAGCAAACACTCCGATAGCATCGTCCAGTCGAATGAGATATCATCGTAGTGCTGAGTTACGTGCTGTCCCCGCATGCGTGATGCTTCATAAGCTTTCATTTGTCCTAGAAGGAGCATCGTGCTGATTTAGCCAGTCATGGCGCTTGAGGGCGCGTCGAGGCTTTTCTCGCCTCATACCAGAAGAAAGATCAGACTAATTGATCGAATGCCCGTCGGGAATACGACAGATCAAGATGTTGGTAACATTCAACAATGTAATCGTCATTTGACCACACAAAAGTCGTCATCTCTGTAATAGATGTACATTATGAGGGATTATGTATTACTGAACTGGATAGTATGTCGGAATCTTAGTTGAAAGCACTTCGTAACGAAAGCCGAAATGATAGAGTTGGCGAGGAAGTATTCTGTTTGTGGCACAAATTGACGATTCTAAAGTTATGACAGTAGGTACCTTGATTGAGTAGAATGGGGTCTCTTCTTCGACTTCCATTGCTTATACCTTACCGTGACATTTAACTCGCGCCTAGACGCCTACGATGCCTACGACGTCTTCCACTCATGCTGCCTCGACATCCTTGGTATGACTTTTTTCAGGGTCGACCTCTTTGGTCTGGCTTGATTCTGCCGCACCAGGCTTGGCAGGTCCTTTACCTGGGCCTCCATGCTTCATACCTTTGATATTCTTCCACTCCATGCTCAGTGCTCCGATCAGCGACAAGCATGCCATGACTGAAGCAGCGGTGAAAGTCTTCGTCAATGCTCCGTTGTAAGCTGCTAGCACCTTGCCCAGCAATGCGGGATTTACAAGGTTCCTGATCTCTATGGCACCGTTGTTAACGACAACGGCTGGGTTGATGCCGGATATAGGCCGCAGCCTATTGTCGAGCTCATTCACAAAGACATTCTGGCCGATTGATGCAAAGATAGCACCTCCAAGTTGTTGGCAAAACATGATCAGGGCAATTCCCGTTGGGCATCTTTCCGCGCGAGGACTGCCTGGGCCGCCAGAGTCGCCTGCTGCATACGAAGATCCAAACCGACTTGAAATATGACTTGATAACCGATCCACTTCGAATGGCCTGTTGAGGGTATGAATGTGGTGATGAGACCAGCACCTGTGGATATGACGACACCATTGGCAATCATAAAAGGTACGTAATACCCTACACGCGATATCAAAGCTCCGTTTAAGATACTGATGACGGATAGACCTAGGATCAGTGGTAAAGTGTCAATCCCGGACTCAACAGCGCTATATGCCTTGATTGCCTGGAGCTAAACGGGAATGTAGTAGAGTACTGTAATCATTGAAGAGCCTACGCTGAATTGCCACCACATACCAGCGGCTATGCTGCGCTTTGTGATAATGCGAGGCGAAATTGTAGCGGTCTCTTTCTTCCAAACTTGAATAGCTATGAAAGTAGATAGTAGCAAGACGAAAAGGACCAAGAGGACGATGAAGGTAAGCAAGACGTATTTGGGATTGTAGAATGTGTAGATTCGGCCGGTGAGGAGTTGGAGGGAGCAGCCTGTCAGCATGTAGGCAGAGCTTTACCAGCCAACGTCGCCGAGTGAGTGGAAGTCATCTGTTATGCGGGGAATGGCTGTCGCAATGATCGTGCGGTCCTAGAGATATGTTAGCTGGCTGAGAAGAGATACGGTAGAGTGGGTTGATTAACGATAGCAACAAGGAAGGGGTTCATTTAGAGCGCAACAACAATTGGAACCAATCGTGTTGTGCTTGGAAAGTTCTGCTCGATCTGTTGACCGATTGAAGGCTGCTCTGTAGCCTGTTCCACCGATCTGTCCTCACGTTCCAGGTCGGCATCAGGGTATGAAGGAGTCTTTCCAAGCATCATCGCTGAATTCGTGGGAGCTGGTATGGAGGGTGTCCAGGATTCGACGACTTTCTCAGCGTCGGCTGTCTGGTGTTGTTCGCCCATGGCAGCGAATGTAGGATGTATGTACGAGTGTATCTTTGTTGACTTAAAGGGGGCGTCTCTGTGGGGTGATAGAAGGGGAGCTTTAGGGGGTCACAACTTTGCGATGCGCCTGTTGACTGGGAGGTGTTCCGAAAGAAAGGAGAGTATATCTTGAAGGGACGAGGTGGTCGGACAAGCTCCAAGTCCATCTTGAGATGATAAGGAGGCCACCGTGGGTATCTGAATCTTGCTACCTGATCGCAATGAGCCATTGTAGGAATAATGTCAAGACTGGATCGTCGTACTCGTGGATGCGTGGGGCTTCAAGGGCAATGGTGTTGTCGCACTCTTCATCCGTACCTATCTGTGATTGCGGACAACAGCGAAAGTCCGCCCTGCGAACCCCAATCCTCGTACAGTAGTAGTAGCACTGACAGCGTGTGCACACTAAAAGAATACCGAAGCGAACGCCTTAGTACTGTACTCATGGGGAACGACATCTTGCAGCCCGTTGCGGTGCAATGAAGCCCCGCCCAAGTCGCCCTGGAGTACCCTAAGGCGGTTTAGGTATAGCGGGGCCCTTAGCGCTTAGGGTAGGTTCGGCCCCCAATCCAGACATCCGCAAATATATTCCCTTGTCGGACACCAACTTCGTCTCCTGCTTCCTTCTTTCTCCTCAGCGTCATTCTCTCAGACAATTTCCTTCGGCACCGACAACATATCATCAAGATCATGCCATCTTCGAAACCGCCCATTGGTTTGCTTGAAATCCCTGTGGAGATCCGACTGCACATCTATTAATACTGTCTTGTGCGCGAGGATCCCATCAGACTCAGTAGCATAAACTCTATGGAATCAGAGAACTTGTCTGAACGCGGTCTCCTCGACATCAAGAAGAGCCTTCTACTTGTGTCCAAAACCGTCGGACTTGAGGCTATAGACGTTCTCTACGGTGAGAACGTCTTCCGAGTCTTTCTTCCCGGAGGTGGAGGATTCGACCCTCAAGAAGTGTTTACAGAAGCCAACCTACGAAGAATGCGGAAAATAGAGGTTATTATGCAACCTTATTGTGCTGATTACGCTGAAATGTTGGACCCTACGCTATGGTCTCCCATTCTTGCCGGCTTAAGTCACTTGTCAATCATGGCTCAACAGCCTTTGCACGCTAGCCCGAACAAAGCAATCTTCTCGTTGGAGCTGGATATGGAAGAGTGGATGGTACGCCTCAGGGCTTTCCTGCAATACATTGTCCATCAGCTGCCGAGCTCCTTTATCATCGAGGTGGACGATGACGGTAGAAAGCCGACGAGTGATCTGATGAGGGAGTGCCTCCACAGCCGTTACCGAAACATTCGCACCTTGGTAGGCGACTACTATTTCAAGAGGAATTGATTGACCCTAGAATCGTGGTATTGAGAGGCAATATCTCGCGGCTCAGATTACATTTGATGGACGCCATCACCCTACAACATCGGACTAATCACTCTCGGAATTTGAGCCTGTCGAATTGTTGCTAGTGAAACTCAGGACAGTATTAGGTACTTCGTCCATGCCACCGTCCACCATCTTCAACCCTCGTCTAGGAAAGTTGTTCTCGGCGCACGTCCCACGATATCATCGTCAACTTCATCGACCGGACATCAATCAATGCCAGACATCTCTTTTGAATACTGACATCGATTATCCGGCGGTACAACGATGACGCAAGCAGTAGAGTGCAATTCTCGCATGCTTGATCTTGAATAATAGTATCGACTTCATTTGACGATATACTTAGGATGTGGTGAAAGACCCAGACCTTACACATTCCAGGCTTCAGATGGATGAAGATGCAACAGACAGGCTTCTACAATGTGTATGATCTTTGAAACCGACGCGGTAGAACGTACACTCAGAACAACAGCGTCATTGGCTGTCATCAAGACACTGCATAAGGTCTTACCGGCACAAGGGTAAGTTCATCGTGAGCACGTCTCTCCTGGTCATGACTAATCGCAAGTTTCAGTGAAGCGGCTATCGCCTAGCTGCAACCGGTTACCGTCTGCTACGGCTTCTACGCTCTGCGCCTAGTCAGACCCGCATCAGGACATTTATATCGAATGGCCCCTTCTTCCGTCAAGTCAAACTCTGGAGATCTCAGGTCAAAGCTCGGAGATCTATTTTCAGTATGGCCATTATGCGCCCTACAAGAGCTGGACAATGGGCTTTGATGTCATTCAGTCTTTCATCGTACTCAGCGTCACCATGAATACCGGGCACTACTTTTTGATCTGGTCTGCGCTGTCTCTACACCTCTCCTGTGTCTTTGCTCAACTCAAATGCGACAGCACCCTTTACGGCAGGCCGGACCCCACAGACTGCGTAGAACTATACGAGCAGCTACCAGGTGGCCGGAACTCGCCGCACATTCCACTTGAAATACCACGATATTTTGTCGAGCCCAAATTCCTACGACCAGTATTCTCTCCCGTGTCCAACCCTTTCCGTACCGAGATGGTGCAATTACCCAAAGTATGGCGTCAAGGTTCGTCTACAGCTTTCAAAGCCAGCCATTCGATAGGCATCGTATCGCGTACTGATCGCTGGTTCAACTAAAGGAACGTGTCGTTGCGCGTTGATGAGTGTTGCCGATGAAATAGGTGTTGTCCATCAAGCTACAAGCGTTGACACATGGAGGACTATTCTCAACGCTGTCATCGACAACGTGACGGCATGCGTGATCAAAGGTGATGGGGCTGGAGGGGTTCTCTTTGCCAATAGTATGTGCTGTTCTGCGGTAGATTTCGAAGCTGGACCAGATACTGATATGGTTTTCAGTGGGGCCACCAAATGCCAAAGTGGTTTACATCTACGCCCAAGGCTCGATGTTTGAAAACGTGATGAACACCTACATGTCGAGCTACGTTCGAGGACTTGACCCAAACGAGCCGGCGTCGTTGCTCGGCCGGTCAGCCGTGGTCAACTCTTCAATAGCAGCGGGGTAATTACCTTGCTCAGTGCATCTTCAGTGGTTTGAGAATATGCTAGATCGTTTCACCCACTGTTATCACGAGCAGTGAATCTGAAATAGCGAGACCGTGCTCTTCTGTGAGCTAACGAATCAAGCTCGTTCCCAAACCGAAATTAAAACGTCTCATAGCTTGCGCAACAGCATCCGCTGTTCCGTTAAAAGAGGCACTGGGAAGTGAGACCTTAAAGTCTCGCCGGGAGTAGCCAAGGTTTGACTCATTAGGCGACGTCGATGCAGGTCGCGTACGGGGTTGAAGCATCTCACACCCGACGCACTGGTTTGGCTCAAATTAGCCGGTCGAGCACCAAGAGCCATAGACCCCTCACAATTGCATTTACAGAGTCTTATATCGCTATCGAGATCTTAACCCGTATTCTAGTATATCGACGGTTTTTCCACAAATGTTGACGTTGATAATCTTGGCAGTATGTGCATGCTTGATACACGCGGAACCACTCCGCTGTGATGCAGGATATTATGGCTCGCCTGAATCGAGAAACTGCGCGGCACTCTTACAATCTATTGGAGACTCCCAAGATGATCTGAATCGTTTTTTCGATGAAGAACAAGTACGGGCTGGGGATGGCTTTGATTATCCTGGAGTCGAGAACCATCTTTTCACGCGAATTATGCAGTTGCCCGCTTTTTGGAGCAAAGGTATACGTTCCTTCCCAAGCGATGTATACGCTTGCTTGCCAGTCGAGGTAAACCAAGAAGAATGGAGAACTTGCCAAGCTAATAACCGGGATCACAGGTGATTGTAATATCGCGCTCTTCAATCACGTTTCACCGCGCCCTTTGCACGTACTCCCCAGCCTGAACAGCTGGACCCGTGTGAGGACAAGCGGAGACGACCTTATTTACCAATGTATAACTCCTGGCGCGGGTGGCAGTGTTATAATACCAGCTTGTACGTAGACTCTCTGCAATAGAGTCACACCTGGTGTCATCGCTGACGGATATAGACGAAGAACCGTATTCTGGGCTTGTTCTTATCATGTGGGAGGCTGGCGCTTTGTTTGATGGATTATGCAATGAGATTCAGAATACGCCGATGGATGTCCAGCCGAATTTGCTGGAGTTGTTCGTGAATGGGACTGTTAACGAGACTGTGCTGAGTAGGTTCAATGTGAGTCAAGGGGTAAACAGGACTGTTAGTGAAGCTTTCAAGCTGCGGTCGAACATTTCAACGTCATAACGGGATCAACGGATCAAACAAAATGCTATCATAAAGACCACTCATTCCTAGAATACCGGATCTCCTCCCTTTTCGACTTTCAACTCTATGAGAAGCGAACACGTTGCTAGTATGCTGTGATATGCCTATCTGCTTTAGGACGAGGCTGCCGGATTTGAAGACTTTAGCCCTTCGCTCTCATCTCGTCAACGCTGCTTGCTTTAAGCCCAACTCTACCACAAACCCTCTTTCCGACCACTCACTCACCACCTTACACACCATACCATGATGTCCCAAACCCAACCACCCACAACAAACACTCCTACCTTATGTCTCAAATCAAACCTCATCCAGAGCCAGTCGTCAACACCCCCTCCAGAATCCCCTCCTTTGCTACGTCCCCTTCCTCCATGTATTCCCACCCCTCACCATTTCCCCTCTCCCTTTCTTTTCCCCTTGCCCTCATTCTCTCTCTGTATCCCTTATTCACCTCTTTTTCACCCCGTTCCCTCTCCCTCTCACCCCCAGCCCTCACCGTGTTCCCAATCCTCACCTTTCCCTCCCCTCACCTTTCCCTCCCCTCACCCTCCCGCTCCCAGAACCCAACTAATCAATCTAACCTAATCAACCCACTCGCTCCTGCTAGCTAGACCCCAAACCAAGCCAACAACGACTATATACATACATACAACCTCTCTAGCACCCTACAAAGAAGACAATAGTTGATGTGGGTATAGAAGAGTTTTCGAGTCCGCTGATTGCCTCGTTCTATTCCTTCCCACCCCTTTTTCCCCGTTCTCTTTCCCTTTCCATCTCCTTCTTCCTTTCACGCACTTTTAGTACCGTCTAGCCTAACCAATTCACTCCTGCTAGCTAAATCCCAAACCCATCACCCTTCCCTCCCTCTCCCTTCCAACCTCGCTAGCACCCTACAAAGAAGACACTACTCGCCATAGATGGAGAAGCGTTTTCGAAAATAATACCTGATGGTGTGGGTGCGTTTGGATGCGGATAGGCATGCAAGAGCAAAGATAGGCAATAAGTAATCCTCCTAGAGAATGAATCAGGTAGAGGATGATGCGTTTTATTCAAACTGTTACTGCTCGAAATAAATAACACTACTACGCCCGCTGCCCCTGCCTCTTTCTCCCCCTTTCCTTGACATTCTCGCCGCTTTTTCCTTCTTACTCTATGGCCGTGGAACCCGTTTGATGTTTTCGTTGAGAAGGAATTCTAAGCGTATGTATTACAAGTGCAGGGATGGACTCTCCCTCCCACCTCAGAGGATGGAAGGGAGGGAATGTAGCGTAGATATTACATTTATATAGAACGCTATAATACCGAATGAACAAACGTATAGGCTTGGCTTGGTCTCGTGTGTATTGTATTAGCTGGTTTGGCTTGATAGGGTTTCAGTGAAAGGTAGCTTACTGAGTATGTACCTTACCTCCCATTTCATTTCATTCCATTTCATTCCAGATACACATCTTATCCGCTGCTCAAGCGTCGATTTTCACCACTGTACTGTAGCTATAATCCCACCACCTAACTACTCACCTATCAACCTTGTCCTCACCAGAGTACAGCGCTCAGAACCCCTTCCCTTTACTTTATCGACGTACAAGAATCGATACATTCGTGAAGTGTATGGGCTGGAGTCTGGACTGAGAACGTCAATGACGGAAGCGAGATAGGGATAGATCGCCAGTGCAGCGCATGGTATCATCGTACACTGCATTGCATAGCAGCGCAGTGCATCGCATTACATTACATCGCATAACCTTGCATTGGATTACGCTACATCGCATTGCATTGCAGTGCAGTGCAGTGCAGGGCATAGTATCGCCACGTCGCGCATACGCAGTTTATCTTCCCTACCTTATGTCCTGATCGGGAAGGTGGTATTGTGCTTGTTGTGCGTGTGGTGGGGTGGCGTATCCGCTTCCGCATCCTTATCCTTATCCTTATCCGCATGTACACTAGATAAGGTATGGTGGATAAGGTAGGGTGAATAAGGTAATGTGAGGTAGGGTGAGGTACGTACTTAGGTAGCTGCATGTAGACGGGTGCGTTGGTGCGTATGCATGCGCGGTGACGTTTCTTGGATACCTTATCCGAAAAGGTACAAAGCATGAGATGATTTGCTAAAAGGATGGACCGAGGATGGCGAATTTTCTTGTCTGAAGACTGGGTTTGAGAATGGTACCTGGAACTTTGGAGATGGGGTAGGTTTGGTTGTAGACAATCCATCACAGGGTTAATGAAACGTTCTATATCCAATCAAGAACCAAAACAGTGTGCAAGAAAATAGTATACAACACCTTTCCGCACCACAAAAGCCTGCCTCAGTCCCAGCCCAAGTGATTAGAAAAAAAACAATGATCCCCAATCCAAGAAATATATGTCACACCATCCCTTACAGATTCTTAGCAGCGAACCCAAGCTGAGGACCACCAGCCGCATTATCAAAAACAACAAACTGCGCCTTCAAAAAAACATCCCCGAAGATCGAAAACCCAATAGAAGCATCGCTCTGAATGCCCCCAAAGCAAGACGCACTCCCAGCCGAAAGCGGCGCGTAATTCATATAATTACCCGGCACCACAGCGCTATAGCTCTCGATCTGGAACGAAATGTCAGGGAGCGCAGCGCTGCAGGGGAAGATGTAGCCGCCGTCAGCTTGGCTGTTGGAGGAGCCGGGAACTTGGGCGTAGTATGCTGTTACGATGTCGTCGGGCAGCAGGAGGAGAGAAGTTCCAGTGTCGGCGATGGCGGGGATACTTTCGGAAACGGGGGCGCCGGTGCCGACTGTGTAGCCTGCGCCAGTGAAGCCCCAGAATCCCTGCGAGTTGTCGACGGCTGTGTAGGTGATGCTGCCGGTGTAGGCGGCGTTGTCGATGTAGCCGAAGTTGTAGCTGCCTGGCTTGCCCTTTTTGAGATCGGCGGTGAAGAGTGGGGAGCTGAGGAGTCCGGCGGAGTTGTCGAAAAAGGTCTTTTGTTGGTCTGGGGTTACGGTGTTGATGGAGGAGAAGGCGAGGCCGAGGAGTCCGTCGCTTTGGTCTTGAGCGAATGAGGCGCTGATGGTTTTGGCTAGTTCTACGGCTTGTCCTGTGACGGTAGTGCCACCGACGGCTACGGTGTCGGTGTAGACATCACCGCTGGCGGAGCTGCCATCACCGTATTTGATGGACCATGTCTCGCCTGGAAGTTGTTTGGAGGTGCCTGAATTAGCTGGGTTATAGATGGCGTGATTCGCCTGTTCGCCTGCTGGCAATTCAGATGAGAAGACCCATCTACGTATTTGGTTAGCTCATGCGAGATAAAAAGTATCAGTCCGAAATAGGAAGGTACTTACAAGTCAGACGATCCAGTATCAAAGTCAAGGTTCAAGGTCTGACCACCAATAGTGACGGCCTCCAGATACGCCTGATCGAATTGCTCTGGATCTGCAGGGACCGTGCCATCGTCGGAGCCAGCGGCGGCCGAAGCAGCGCTGGAGACGTTCGCTGGTGCGGTTTTGTCGAACTTTCCATAGACGCGCGCCAGAGCAATCGGTCCGGCTATCTTTTTGCCTGGCAGAGCTGGCTGTCGTTGGGGCACGGTGAATTTAGTGGCGCCTTTGATGGAGACTCCGACTCCGCGCTTTGATACATCGGAAGTGGGAGCTGCTGTAACTATTGTGGCAAGGGCCGAAGCGGCCGCAAGTTGAAGAAGATGCATATTGAATTAAGTGGTGTAGACTTCTCAGATGAAACAAATGGGACCTGATTGAATAAAGAATGGACTTGAGAAGTCTGTGTAATGCCTGATGCTATATTTTCGAGGGGAGTTGAGGATTCCTTTATAGCTTTCGAGACCTCCATAACGATCTCCTTCTGGCCCCTTAGTTGCCTAATGCAAATGCAAATGTTGCTTCCTCCGCCTCCGGGAGAGGCTGATCCCCGCTCCTGATTGCAGGCTTTGGGATTCCCGTCACCGAATCATCGAAAGGGGGAGCTGGGGAAAGAAGCGTAGAAGAGGCTTTCGGGTTTAAGCGAGGCACGGCGTACAGCAGAAGAGAGTAGGTGGCAACTTGCTCATGGGGATAGTCAGGTAAGTTGTCCAGATGATTGCAACGTTACTGGTCAGGCTTGTTGGTCCTCCTGAGGATATGGAAATTAGTATGATGAATGATAAGACTCCAACAATTGCTTGGCCGGAAGTGTGTATCCTTTGCCCCCGTGATTTGTCGATCTCATGCGGGCCATATGTCTAGTGAGGAAGGTAGCCTGCCAAGAACGTTTTAAGCCACCCGTAGTTGGATTTAGGGTCCCTGCATTGACCCAATCACGGCGTCATCACCCCCCGAAGGTCAAATCTATTCCCGGCTCATGATCTCAGGGTGCGGAGAGGTTCATGTCATTGGCGATCCTGCCTGACCTAAGGAAGCGACAGTAACTGGAAGTGGCTGTACAAGGCCCGCGATCAGGTACCAAGCGGTCCAGGTACAATTCCTACTGGCGCGACGTGTATAATGCAATTTTGCAGTCGCCTTAGTTTCGTAGCACCAGTAATTGTTGTCGGTATTCTTGAAGAAGCTGATCCTGAAACAGAGTAATAAGCTAGACTTCAGGGTTCGCGCCTCGTCAGATCCTTGACTGGAGAAAGTAAATGAAACACAAGACCAATCATACCTTAGGACTCGGCTCTGCACAAGAATCCTGTCAATGTCCAGTCCGTGCAGTCCAGCCACAGGCAGAGAACGTGTGGCAACCTGATTGATCAGCAGATGAATGAAGGTGCATAAAATACAGCGATGACATGGATGGCTGAGTTTGACAGTTGAACCGCTCTATCGGATATCAACTTCCAAAAGGGAGGTCCAACAACAATAGGATTGTACAAGGATCAGCGCAAGAGAGAGACGGATGGTAGGTGTGCGGGGGAAGATCCTCCTCGGTGCGCACCGCTATTCGGGCCACGCGAACCACGCTTGACATACCAGACCCTTACCAAGTTGCCTCACTAGGCTAGACATGCCCTACCTCGTGCGATATCAACCTACTTCTCACCCTCTGTTGCACCTATCTCTTCACTGTCTTGCCTCGGCTGCCCATAGACTGGTTCACCTGACAGTTGGCAGACGGCCGCCGACCGGAAGCTCTCGCTTCGATTTTCTGGACACGGCATCGAATGAAACAATCTTCCCTGCAATAGAGTAGGTCTGTTCCTCCACCAACTTTACAGCAACACTTTTCCCCAAGGTTGCCTAGTTGGTGAGCCGTTGAAGGGTCTGCCGGTTATGGTTTTCTGCCGCTTGAGGGGTCAAACCTCTTGAAGCACGGCACTCAACTCGTCAAAATCCCAACTTTCGAAAAAGCAATGGATCCTTCCACCACGGAAAACAGCCCGTGTCTCTTCGGAGCCCACCCGTCAACACACCACATTGGAAGATGAAGCTCTATATAACTGGACGTGTCAGAGGATTCCTTCATTGCACGTGCCAAGCGTGACCCTACTACTTGCGACAGACACCATCCTACACCCTCATGCCGTTATGCTAGGACACTATCCAGGGCCATGAACAGAGGCAGTGGCCGGAGGACGAGTTCCTTCCCGCTTCCAATTCTGCGCTCCAGCCCGAGTCTCAATCACGGTAAAAGTAATCCGTGGGAACGGAGCCTGGGAAGCATGGAATTACACATCTATCCGATCGTTGACGGGAAGCTCGAGTGGAACAGGCAAGGCCTCCTGGGTTGAACGGTCAAGGGCCCGCAATGTGACTGTACCTTATTGTCGCTTTGTATCGCTTAATTCGATCGAGATCTATGCTTAGGTGATGATGAGAAAGCGCGGACGCAAGCGAAGGCATCTGAGCTTCTGTAAAGCTGCTAGCGCTACGAAGTTCAGTCAGAAAGTTCGCGAAGTGTGCCACAATCTTTGAGAAGACAAGGTAGTGACGGCTCGGATGTGACGAGTAGGAAATGATAATGCCCACTCGTGGCGGCAAGCTGAGAGGATGCGGCGATTTTGCAGAAGAGAAATGCAGATGTAATAATGGGCTTGGAGATTTTGAAGAGAGACAGAGATCTCTAGGAAAGAGTATCCGCCCAAAGCCTATGTCAAGCACTCATAACAAGGTGATCCTGTATCCAGGCTCAAACACTCGGAGTATCGTGGCCTCATAGTTACCCCAAAGGAAATTGATCATCTCCAATGGTCTGTCGTAAGTCGTAGGTTCGTCATTGCGCGTGTCCAAATCCTCCAGATAGACTTCCACCGTAGCACGCCAAAGAAATCATCATATGTGTAGAGGCTGTTCAAGATTGACCTGTGTCCCGACTGACAGCTGTGGCACCTGCTTATATTTTCCCAATAGCAATTGTCGCGTGTTTTGTAGGACCTGCATCGCACTGTAGTTAGCCCGGTTCCCGAAGTGCTTAGATCTCAACATACCCCAACATAAGTCAGCTCCGGCCTCGAGTGCAGCGTCTCCAACAACGCCCAACTCATGGCCCCAACATGAGCCCCCGCGATTGTAGCATCCGCGCTAGTCTGGTCGTCCTTACATCCACTGAACATAAACACGCTCTTCCCTTCGTTTTTCCAGTCCTCCATGAAATGCTCTTCGCCCAGACCCTCCTTCTGGGGCTCCGCCCTGTGCTTTAGACTCGAGAAGAACGACTGCGCGCCTGCAATGAGCTGTTTCGCATCACCGACTTTGTCGCGGGTGAAGCCTCCTTGGAGAAGGTTTTGGGCGGTCTGTATGAGTTTCACGCCTTGCTTGAGATTGTCCATCAGGTTGACGTTACCGTCCGCGTCTGTTCGGTAGACGAAGGGGAGTTCGATGGCGGAGCCCGAGTGGCAGCAGTCGAAGACGACGAAAAGGGTGGAGGTAGGTGGAAGTTTGGAGACGAGATGTCGGTGTAGGAGATCGCTGTCTAGCTGGCCATGGCTCTCGTAGTCGACAGGGACGATGGTACTATCGTATCCAGAGTCGCGGTCGCCGTCTGGGTCTTTCACTAGGCCACCATGGCCGGAATAGTGGAGGAAGCATTGGCAGTGGGGCTTGGATCAGCGTTAGCGTATATTCTTGAGCACCTTAGCAGCTGTTGTGTACCTCGCTCACGAGCCAGTCCATAGCCGCCAGCATATTCTGACCGGTGGGGTAGAAGGGGCCTTTACGGTCGTCGGCCATGATGACCATGCTGCGCTCGTCGGTAGGGTAGCCTCTAGTAACAAGGAATTGGGACTGTGACGTGCTTAGTAGGGTGTTGATGTAGGAGAGTGGGCGGTGGGAGGTACCATGTTGCGGACATCCTGTCGACAACCCTGAAGCGCGTGCGACTGACCCTCATAGTTGATACCGATGAGGAGTGACTTCTTGCGCACGTTTTGCCGGTTGTTCTGAGGGTTTTGACTGTACGAGTATTGGGGTTGAACGGTTTGATGCTGGTTGCCTTGATACTGGCCCCCTTGGCCTTGATACTGGCCGCCTTGACCTTGATACTGGCCCCCTGGGCCCTGATATTGACCCTGGCCTTGGCCATGATGGTGACCTTGACCTTGGCCTTGGTACTGGCCTTGGTATTGATTGTTTTGGTACATTTTGAGGAATGTCGTGGAATGGACGAGGAGAGTAAGGGCTAGTAATGCGGAGTGTTCTATATGGGAGCGAGGGGTACGGAGTACTCTGTACTTGGGAAGTAAGCCCGGAATAACTTCGGCTAAGGATCCCACAGTGAGCAAGCCCTAACCGGCCACATCGTTGCCAAAACAATATTCAAACCTTTCCGGGTGGGGGCCCCCCTTAAGTGAACACCTAAGCGGACTTATCTTGAATAGGGGATCCTTAGGACGCTCTAAGGTGGGTGTCCCGGTGCCCTTATATGGGCGGTTGAACTTTGTTTTGGCGATTACGGTGCCGGTCACTTACTCCCTACTCCTCGCTACTCAAACATACAATGAGGAGCATCTAGACGCCTATCTTATGAAACCACATAGAGGCTGTATTAAAATGTATCGAGGAGAGGCAGCCATCCTCAACATGAAAACTTTGCAAGTCCGACAAGCGAGTTGGGATGAGTATGGGCAACGGGTCGTCAGCATCATGCTTCCGATCATGCTCACAGAGCCTGGTCTCACTTGTCCTACTATGAGGCAGTCTAGAACCATGGAAGGAACGGGCGCTATCCGGACCCGAAATTCCATGTCTGTGAGAATTATACAAGCTTGAGGTTCTTGAACGAGACTTGGACGCTCAAATCATCTCCTACAAGAGAAGCTTTGTTGTGCAACATTCTACTCATACCTCGTATACTCTAAACCAAAAGCACCAGCAACCATATATGTCTCACAATCTCACCACAGCCCGCATCTACCTCATCAACAACGCACTAGACCCAACAACAGCCAAATAAAGCGAAACTCACACAAAAGACCCACGTTGGCCTCCGCACGCCAAATTGCACAATGACCAAGTCATGCCAACAGGCCTTTACCTCAGTATGCTCATAGGATATTACACATGACGATCGACTCCTCTCCCAAGGACTCGTTCAAGGCAGCCGCTATACGTGGGACAGTCTACTGATAAGTTCTTTGAACGGAGTACTTTATCCTGATGCTCTTGTGGTAGGACGTGAGTTTGGCGAAGGATTCGCGCAATTCTGGTCGTTTTGCGGCTTCCTTGGGGGGTCTTAGGTGGGGTATTGGTTGGCGACGCGAAGAGATGGGATGCGAGAGAAGTGTGGTACGGATATGGTATATTCGGTTCACTGACACGCTTTAGTTCTGAGTCAATGTCGTGGCTAAAGCGGATAGTATCCGAGAAGGGGCAATGTAAGGTAGCAACATTATAGGGTTCTTGGTGGTGAACAGTGCCGAGCTTGATCTTTCAACAAGCCATATCGATTGATTAAGGTTATGTTGTTCTATTATGTACATGACTCTATTGGTTTTCCAACCTCTATTGCTCTACGCATGAGTATCAGATACTGTGGATAGTGCTATTTACATTGCGGTTCCTTTCTGAAACAGCAGCTGGGGTACTGCCCGTAATCGGGCTTTCTAAAATGAGGGGTTTTGATGCTAGAACACACCGTTTGGAGCTTTTTGTGAGTCAGTATTGGCGATGAGCTACAGAGAGGCTCGTACTTACCATCGAGGGCACGGAAACCGGAATGGCACTAGTATGGTCAAGGAGGGCCGACCTCAAGGTAGGAGGCAGAGATAAAGATGTAGCTGAACGCCGGATAGGTCTCAGTAACGACCCTGGCACAACATGATCGACCAAATGACTCGCAAGGCTGGGCGATGCGCTTCTCAGCCTTCCTAGAAGGTATCGACTTATGCCCGATGTCGCAGTTATACATGAAGAAGAGGCCTTGCGGAGAACGGATGTCGAAGCGCGATGACGAGTGGTGAGATCAGGCGTAAAGGTTTACATCCTGATCTGTTTAGCGTAGAAAGGTGTCGGTCGTGTGACTGCCACAGCTGAGAATTGGGGCCGTGATCAACAAGGGTGCAAGCTGATGAGTCACCTGACTGCGCCATACCAACCATCCACTGTTAGATAGTCCAGCTTCTTGTACAATGTTCATTGGGTTCCCTCGCGGTTGGCCATTAAGATGGTCATTCCCTAGGGACACTGTTTTATTCGGCTCGCAATCGCCTTCGTCTCAATCTCTTCTGGCAGGCCTCATCCATTTCCTCTTTCTCGACGATAGTAAATTCTCAGCGCGTAGGCCAACGAATCAGACTTCCCACGACTAGTCCGCGAATACTAGAGACCAGACAAGGTCCGAGCGATTCATCTAAAGTCGTACTCCTTCGGCAGGGTGAGAGCCTTGCCGCTATTGGGCCGTGCGTGGGGCAGTGGCGAAGGAACATCACACAGCCTCCTCTGTCGTCGCCCTCCGTGGCAGCAGTCGCTTGGCTTGTGACCGGGCTCTTTGCGACATTACCGAGTTCACCCTTTGCACCAACTTTATTGTTGGGCTCCTGGTCAAGGAGGATGCTGGGGTTTGGACGGGAGCCTTGGAGGAACTAGCTCGGGACTTCTGGGTATAATCCTCCCAGCATGTTTCGCAAAAATGATTCTTTCCTACGGCGGCGATCCTACAAACAAGGTCACCAACAGCCGGCCGATCGTCTGGTCTTGCGGACACCATTTCTAAGGCGACCTTGAATAGCGGCGTAAGTTCACGATTCTTATCGAGTCGTTGATGTTGTTGCGCCCATGCATTCAACTCAGTGATTTGACTAGCGAACATTGGTTCCTTGGGGTATTCGGGACTTTGTTTGTCCAAGGGTAGCTTGTCATGGACCAAAGCTGCGAGCAGCTCCAGGAAGACGCAGCCAAGTGAGAAAATATCTGTCTTTCTTCCATGTTTCTCCGACAAATCGTCCGCTGTTTGAGCGTCAAGTTCGATATCCGTTTCCGTTTCCCTTCCTGTGCCGTTTTCAGTGATGCGATCAAGGCTACCTAGAGTGATCGATCTCTTCCTGTCTTGCCGAGCGGCTGTCTTGTTCGCTGCCACAATCTCAGGTGCAGCATATCGCTTCGAATATATTTTGTGGCTCTTAGTCACACTGTTCCCAGTGGCACTGAAGTCATAGGCCAGGCCAAAATCTGCCCAAATGAACCTTGCTCCATCGTTGTGTCTCATGGCTTTTTCGTAGAGTATGTTGGCAGGTTTGACGTCCCTATGTCTGATATTGCGTCCGTGAATATATGCAAGACCCTGGCTTAGACAGCCGAACCCTTTCAGAAAGGTTGGGCGTAGCCATACGCTATCTCTGCAGCCTGCTTCGGCATAGAATTTGTCGTTGTAGAATCTGACCAGTAGTCTTTCGAGGTCGCTCGTGGCGGCAGGCCACAGTAGGATGCCATATGTCTTACCGCGCTGGTATGACTTTACCAATCGTACGACGTGCTTGTGATCGAGGTCCTTGAGTCGCTGCGTTTCATCTTCGAGATGCTTTCGCGCCAAGGCCGTTTGCCTTTCTTCGCCTGAGATGATCTGCTGCTTGCGCGCATAAAGTTTTTCGGAGAAGGAATCCCGAACTCGGTTCACCATCCCGTACGATCCTTCTTTGTATAGTAACTCACAAATCAGAGGGAGCGGCTCCTCATCCTCAACCTCCAGATGGTCTCCGTCTTTCCATTCCCGTGGCACAGCTCGGTATTGCTCGGTGACAAAAGTTGCTGCCCAATCGGAATGTTGGCCTTTAAGGATCTTCTGAACCTCATCCTTCGTCAGACGCCCTAACTTGTCATCATCAATATTACCATCGAGAAAATCTTCGAGTAATTGCTGTTGGTTCATGCCGGTCAGAATGAGGCAGATCTTGCCCATCTTTGTCAGGTTCTTGGGCGGTGGACACGGCGACACGTCCCCTTGTTTTGCCCAGGCATCGTGTAGATCTTTCAAGATCGAGGTTGCCTTCGTGACTTGTCCACTGTCATAGACCAGTCCATCGCCGGGATCCTCCGTACTCCCAACCTTGCCTTCGAGGTCTGCCCATTGGGGGAAGTGTTTCCAGAGCAGTTGTAACGCCGATGTGCGAAATTGCTGCGGACTTTGGCTGGCCTGGCCGTCGAAGAACTCGGAGAAGGCATTGTAGGCTTGGGATGTACTCTCGAGTACGTCTTGCTTTTTATTCTGGCGGTCGACCTGCTTGTACGAATCGATTAGGAGGACTTTGAGCTGGGCGTGTAGCTTGCCGGTTGTCTCTGCTATATGTTGTAAGGCGCCGCTGAGGCGCTTCTCGTATTTTCTCCTGCGACATTGTTAGATGAGAAGCAGCCTGCAGCACACAGCCTAACCTTTTGTGCGGGATGAAGCCAATGAGCCACAATCTTCGATATCGCAACCTAGAGCCCAATGCGTCGTATGCGGTGTCGATCGCATGTTCGAGAGAGCTGAAAAACCCGCTCACACTTTCGATGCTCTTGGTGTTGGTCGTCTGCGTTCCTTTCGTGTATTGCGTGATCCAGGCTTGTAAAGATCGAAGACTGTCGTTGGTGTCGCGCTCGACGCTTCTGAGAAGTTCGAACGTCGGGTTAGTCCGGTGGAGACGCCGAGCATTCTCCGCCTTGGTCTTCAATCCTTGAAGTAGCTCGACGCAGTGATCGGCGCGTTCTCGCACCGATCTCGGCTGTCGTGGCCTATGCATAACCTAGGAATTGTCATCGTTGGGCATAGAGGTCAGAAAGGAGGCGACGAGATAGTGAGCGATGTAGAGAAGGATATGTATGGGCAGGCATAATAGAATGGCAAAGGCTGTGAAGTCTGCGAAGGCTGTATTCGCCTCGTCTGGCCACTGCCCACTGCCCACTGCCCACTCCAATTTCGCCGGCCGATTGTGGCTTACCCAGCAAAGCGCCCAGGACTGCATGGAAGGGGGGCGTCTTACCAATCGGGTTGGTACATCTGACGTTAGGGGCCAGCAGGGCGGGGCATAGCCCCATTACCCAAAACATTGCCTCAGCTGCCTCCCAGGTGACAATATCAACATGGCCTTTTATTATTTACTTCTACTTTCCTATCTCACCGACCACTTTGACATAAGGGGCTTTACCAATGTCTGATCCCCTATCCATCACAGCGAGCGTCATTGCGTCGTTGCAAGTAGCAACAAAAGTCTATGAAGCCGTTCTTCGCTCCAGAGATCAGCTCGAGGACTTTCGACAGATCGAATTAGACGTGCAAGTCACTCATCACAAGTTTCAACTCTGGCAACAGACCTGGTCTGGCCAGAAGAAGGACCCAGATGTATCTGGTAAAGCTCTTTGGGGTGTCCAAGGCTGGGTGAACATTCGAAGAATGCTCGATGCGATCATAGAAGCAAGTACACAAATTGAAAAGTACCTTCGCGAGGCTGAAGGACCTCAATCAATCCAGCCAAGATCGAGATGGAAGGCAGCCGTTACTACCCTTGCACTTCGCTCGAGAAAACGTCGTAGCGGCCGTTTTCAGGAACTTCACAAATTAGCCGGAGCATTAAGCAAATCCGTCGACGAGTTATGGATATATTCGGAGACCGTATTCGACTCGCTCCATGGTGTGCTTGCGCACGAGACGAGACTTCCGGAACGCGAGAGGCTTCTAAACTCAGCTTTGCAGTCCAGAGCCGGGTCGCTTGACTTATACATATTATGCCTCAACTTGACCATGGACTGTAGTCTTGGAATGGACCTCCTCGATGTTGGCACGACGTGGTCGAATTCTTTGAACGATAGTGGCGGCCATACCTTGCGACTCCTCTACCAGCTCTTCACTCAAGTACCGGAACTCGGACTCCGGAAGCTCGTCGTTCAGAATGTCCTAGAAGAGGACGTTCCTCCTGCAGACATGAATAAAGTCATCGACTTCGGCGTCACGGATCTCCAGCGTGTCATTCCGAACTCAGAGCGTGGCACTGAGATGGTCAAAGTCTCCCACCACGGGTCACGTCCCCAGTCTTATCTTCGCTTTCCGCAGACGCCGGTGTTGCCAGTGCGTTTGACGTCGGACCCCGAGAGTCTCGCAACAATTCTGACAACGTTGTCAAAGCCAGCCAAGTTATCCACGGAAGAACACTTTTCGACAGGGGCCAAGGTCGAATTAGCCTACAAAGTCATTGAATGCGGGTTCTTCCTGTTAGGTACTCCATGGTTCTCCTCGCTCAGCAGCAAGAACCTTCTGAGACTGAAAACAGCTGGAAGCGAGCGTCCAAGCTTCATACTTGGGATCCAGACTCTCGACGTCAACGACTTGCTGTTCGATGACCCAGGCGCCTTAGCAGAGACGTCTCAACTCTTCCGTATTGGTGTGTTACTTATGGAGATCGCCTTGGATGAACCTGATTTCTCACCTCGAACTGAAGATTATAGACATGATGCGGAAAGAATCCGTAAACTGCCTCTCATTGAGCAGTCCATGGGCACACAGTACTGTAAGGCAACAGCTTTCTGCTTGCAAGATAGGCAGCCACGTGGCCGCTTTCGAGGACCTGAGAAGTATATGAGCGAGCAATTTGACGATTGGGAATCATACCTGGCCGAATTTCTCCAAGAATATCACTCACAGGTCTTTCTCAGGTACACAATGATTATCAACTCATGTTTTGTGTCGAGATCCGCTAATGTCGTGTAGGCTTCAGGAACTGAGAGATGTTGATACTAAATCCGAATACAGATCAGTGAAATCATGGCAGAACAACAAGTCGTAATAGCATGTTCGGTTGTTGAGTGGTGGAAACAGTTTCTGCTACCCTACACGTGCTGATGCGACAGATGTAACGCGTCCTGTCTGCATTTGCCCATTTCATTGTTTTGATGCCTGTGATGCGATGAGTGTTCTAGATTCTAGCCTGCAACAGTACGAAGTCGTCGTTGGTCTACCATTCATAAGTTGGAAAGCGCAATGCGGTGGATAACACAAGGTGCTCAACAGCGCGGTCATAACGCCGTAAATCCTACCAAGTCCTTTGTTGATAACGGCTACTCTATATGCACTCATGATGGCTTTGAAGGTCGCGCACGCAACATGTATATTTCCTTCGTCGTCCTTCCTAAAAGATTGCTGTAAGTGTTGTATAAGGCCTGATTGTGGGGGAATGAGTTCACGATCACGTCTACTACAATGCCGAGCGATCAACATATGTTGCACATGGAGTACAGCTAGCTTACTTGGAACAGATCTGTAACGGCCTGATTCAAGCTACAAGCATCAATGTGTTTTCCTTTTCCCCTTCCCCTTGATCAAAAGTACCTGGCAAGTATGCGGCAAATTCACAAGTGCAAACCAGATACTCTCGCCGTAAAAGACGACTAGTCCCCCAATGGTCATAATTCCAGCCGTGATGGGTAGTGCAATCACCCAGAAATGCCGAACAGTACTCGCTGTGCCCGTGATACCAACGACGTTCATACCAAAGAAACTAGCAACAAAGCTCAGAGGCAGAAAGAAGACGGAGATGAAGGTGAAGACTAAGATGGCTCGCCCACTGTCGTCCTGTAAAGTCTCTACCAGGTGCACGTTTTGGACAGCAAGAACCTTGGCCCTCGTCCTGAGCTCGGCACAATACCTGAGTTGCTCTCGAATCGAGGTACGTATTCGTTCGATGCCTTTTTCCTCAAATTCAAACCTCATCTTGCGAACAATAGTGGGCCTCTTGAACGAGCCAGGATTGAGGTAATCCTGCAACGCTGAAAGGACTCGTTTTTGCTGCAGCAACACATCAATGACAATCTTGACCTCTTCTTCGAACGTATTGATAGTTTGCAATAACCGACGACTCGGACGACTTTTCACTGTCAGGGCCTATTACAAATCTCAGTCTTCAATTCGAAATTATCGACTCCACCATACGTCACTCACCAAATGTTCTAAACATTCCTCATAGATTGCAACAATATCCACGCTCCCACTGCCAAAAACCCCACGTCCAAGCCTCTCCATCACCATCACTAGGATTGTCTCGGGTGTAAGGACTGGACCGATGTGCTCACCAGGAAGCGCACTGGTGGCTTCAGTTATCAGCTCGTCTCTAGCTTTCCTGAGCAAAGTGCAGGCCTCGTCGCCATAGCTAACACAGCTACTGGAGGAATGCAAAGTTCCTTGGCCGCCTTTGCGGCCCAATCTAGCATCTCTAACACTCTGCACGAGCATATTGAATATGGCACCTAGAGCATTCACCATCGATGCTAAGAGTATGGCGCTTTCTGATATGGCATCTTCTTCAAGGCCATTGCCTTCCGACGTCCGCACCATACGCCGACAATGCACTCCGAGGTGAATAGTCTCCGCCCAGACATTGATTTCTTTAACTTTCTCGAGCAGCTGAACCAAGGGTTTGTGTAGGCTCTGAACATTGTTTGTTAGTCCTACTGTACATTCCAACATCCGACGGACGCTTACCACTAGCTCATACAGAGCTCCCCAATACAGCTGGATGGGTATGAGCTGCCTGTCATGGTCTCTCGGGATGAAGAAATTCAACAGCTTATCACATTCCTCGCGCAGCTTTTGTTCGGTGGAGGGTAGTTGCCTGTTTGCTCGAGCTACAATGCCACCAATAAATTCGTCGAATTGAAGCAAGGTCCTGCCCACTATCAAGATCTTCGGGCGGGCTTCTTTTGAAACATCGACCTCGTGCTCTGCAGGTCGTAGGGTGCTATCAGATGGCTTCACTACATCTCTTTCGCAAGTGGCCGGAAGAGCACGATAAATTGCATTTAAAAAGTCCATGGTTTTTGTTTCGGGAGAGCTGTCATCCTGCTCGCCAAATTCGTCCAGAATGCGCCATGCCAGGAATGCCGATACTATAGGAACATTGTCTAAGCTATCAAACTTGGCGGCAGTTTCCGGCGATGGATCTTCATCCAATTCTGACTCTTCACCTGTACCTTCAAGAACTTTGCTCCCAGTATCGGAGTCGCTATCGGCACCCTGGACAGACAGCTTCGGAATCGGGCCTTTAGGTTTTGGAGGCTTAGGCGTCTTCATCCACACCTTTAGAACTGCGCATTGGGCTGAGCGTTGAACAGAAGCCCATGTCCTATCTTGTATCACTTGCTTTCCGATATAGAATCTGTACTCTCTCGGGTCACTGCCCTTCCTCAATGTATCGCGAATGTGCTGCTGCCTTCTCATAAGACCCTATTTAAAAGTCAGTACATCGTTCCCGCATGGAGGCTGAATCAATTGAAGAGTAGCTCTTATACTTACAAACCATGAAGCACATAGTTCCATTGGATATGTAAGCTCTTCAAGAGCGCCACGAAGGTTGAGGAATGATATTCGCACAAACACACAGGAAGGCGTTACTGGAGGAGGCGCGTCGTCCAAGATCTTGATTGACGACCCTTGGAGAGCTACGTCGCTGATGGGGCTGGTAGTAATCATTTTATCTGGTGCGTGTCAGATCGGGTTGCTCCTCCACAGCAGCAACAGCAGCTTACTCGAACCAAGCACCAGTGCCCACATTTGTGGCACGTGAATGACCTCACCATTGACTCCACAAGACAACTGTGCAACCTCTGCTTCTGGAGCATTGATACATGACTTCAAGGTCTCACCGTCCAGCATTCGGATACACTGTTCTTTGTCTTTTTCACTAGTATCATTCAAACGATAATAAGACTGCAACAATGTACGCATTGGATGCCGCGGGTCGCCCTTCCCAAAGGACTTCCTGGCCTGTGGCTTCGCAATGGCAAAGTACGGAAAGCTTAAAAAAATGCAACATTTATCCGCACTGTACCTAGAGTCGTCGAGTATGTCGTAACGGAAAGCAGTCGGGGTCAGAAAACTGCCGCCAGCGAAGGGACGCTGCGCTTCAGTCCGCACTCTTTTCAATACTCGTCTCGTGAGTCCTGCCTCGCTGTCTTGCAATCCGTGAGACTTCCACTCGTTGACTATATCCTACAAGCGTTCAGCCATGCTTTTCCCAATGTTTGACACATGAGGACCACTGACCTGGAAGTTCTCGAGTCTCATATGATCAAATTCCGAGTGTCTACAAGGCGTAAGCTCAACACACCGTCTTCGATAGGTGCACACTCTTACTGCCATGTAACATGGTTTGGCGACTCGATCTTGGCATGTGCGTCAGCAAGTTTGCTTCTCAGAATCAATCTTTGTGTCCCATCGATGTCCCCTTCTTCTCTCTCCCATTGCAACATCACATGCCGAAATCTCGATTTGTCGAAGGTGTTCAGGGCAACGGAAGGGCTCCGACTTCTGCGTCGACGCCATCGAGACTTTGGCAAGACTGGCCCTGTCGCGACAGGAGAGCTTGGCTGACCATTGACATGGATAGGGGGTTGATCTATGCAGTTTGGTTGATCCGGCCGTTTTGCTCTCGTACCGCCACCAGGACGCTCGAATATCTTTCTCGTGGCTTCAGAGGGCTCGTCAAACTCGGAAAAGGCTTCTGGACCAGCAGGAGTTCGGTTGTGTGCGTAGTGTGACGAGTCTATCACGTTCTGCTCCTTGGCGTCCTCTTTTTCCTTTGAAGCAGAGCCTTCTGGAGAAGGCCCGGAATCTCCATAGTCATAGCCATCGTCCGGAGAAAGTAAATTCGATCCAAAACGTGAAGGCTGTAACGGTAGCGCTTGGCGATCCTGCTGCCCTGGTGAGTTTGAACGACTGCGAAATCCTTTCTCCATAGCAAATCACTTGGTTATCTTTGCACGAGATACTTTATATAGCTACACACAATTCGCACGATCCTTGGACCAACAGCAAGTCGGACCACGCGAAACGTCATGGAAAGAGAACATGATGATGCTACTGACTATATACCTAAACTATTGAATCGTCAGCCTTACTGTGATGAGGCTCTTCAACTTTTGGCTGGGGGACAAGGCCCAGAAAGGCAGGCGTATCGCTCGCAATCTCCACCCAATGTGAAATGCGGCATAGAAAGTACGAATGGCACCCAATGATAATCTGAAAACCCAGCCATCTTGCCGGGTGCACTATCCCCGGGTATCAATTGGCTGCACTGTGCCGTCGCCCCCATCAGCGTGCAGATCACTGTCGCATGCGGAGTGCAGCCGGCAAGGCCTTCCCCATGGCAGCAACCACCAGCAGGTACCGGGCAAGACGACGCGGACATTCTCTCAAGCTGCATAAACGGGCGTGCCTAGTCAAAGCCAACTTCCGCTTAATGATGCATAATTTGTCTCTGCCCATAAATCTAGGCTATTCCTTCGAAGTCTGAATACCGCCAGCGGAGTCGGCCATTAACGTTCCATTGCCTTGATCAATTCCTCCAAACATAGCAGCACCATCAGAAACCGCCTCATCAAGCTTAATCCCCACAGTCCTAACATACCAGCCCTCCTGCTTCTCCCCAATAATAGACTCTCCGCCCCAACCCCCGCTAGACTCACAATCCTGCAGAATCTCCGTCGCCAGGCTCCTCGCCTGCTCGAAAGAGAACTTGTCGATTACACGAGTGTCGTTGACCCTGATCTCTACTGTGCAGAATGTCGATTCGTCGTGCCAGATGTATGGAGGCGTGCCGGGTCGTTTCGTTGGGAGGATGGGCATTCGGCGTTCCATGAACGGTTGGACGCGTCTGTAACCGGGGATGGATTTCAGACTGTTTAATAAGCTCCGACAGTCTGCGATCTTGATGGGGGCGTGCTTTTCGCCTTGTTCGTAGCAGGTGATGCCATTTGGTGTTGAATAGGTGTTGGGGTTTCCTGCGGTAGTGGTGGTGGGAGCTAGGGACTGGCTAATGGCCGTTGAGATCCATAGCGAGAATGTAAACAATGATAGCGTAAGGGGTATCATGCTTCCCTATCAGTCACTTTTGTCCCCACGTGGCGTTCGATCTCGAGGCAAATTGAAGGGATAGACGGCTATTGGACTTAGTATATGTACAACGAGCGCTTTATATAGCTGTGGAGCGGCTATCAGGCGTTTGGGAGTGGGGATCATCCGCCTTCGCGAATAGGAAAGCATATACCAGAGAGACATTGATGTTTCAAATTGTTCCAGGGCCAAGACTGTACTTCTCTATTTGGTCGAAGGCTGGACCCCCACAATGAAGATCACCAACAAAGTCTCACACCATCAACTAACGAAGAACACTAACCATTTTTGTGCAAGAGCACTCCTAGCACTGGACCCGTGCCCGAATCTTCTCATCGCCCACAATCGAACCACCAAGTCACGAACTAGCGAACACATCACCACTGTCAGAGTCCAGATTGAGACTCTCAATCACCGTCATGTTACCCACACCCTCGTCACGAAAGAAGATAGTTGTACCAGCCACCGGCGGCTCAGGGTCATCTTGAATGCCCATTACCCTTACAGTCCAACCCGCGTGATCCCTCCCAATGTTAGCAAATCCACCCCATCCCCCAGAGTCCTGGCAGTCTTGGACGACCTCAGTCGCTAGCGTCCTGGCTTGCCTGAATGAGAATCTGTCCGAGGCACGTGGATCGCCCACCATGATTCGTATGGCACAATGTGTCCCTTCGTCCCACCACGTGTAAGGAGGTGTGGTTGGGTCCATGTTCGAAAGTCGCGGTCTTCGGTGTTCTTGGAAATCTTGCACTAGAGCGTAGTTGGTGAGGGTTTTCATATAGGTGAATAATGGCCGGCAGGCATCCATGTTGATACGTGTACGTTTGCCTCCGGGACCATAGCAGAAGTGATTAGTCCGAGGTGATGAGATGGCTGGTGTTGTGGTGTTGAGAGGAAGAGATACACTCAATATCCTGGGAATCCAGAGCACCAAGATCACAGACCAGTATAGAGTGTAGATGAGCATGGTGTCCATCTACAGGCTGTAGGAAACACGGTACTCTGATCTGTTGCTGGTTCAGGCATTAATGACGAGGGAAGAGATAGTAATGTACCCAGTACCAGAGACTGGCATTGTGCTTGCCGCGAGTCACAATGTGATAGACTTTCAATGCAGGGCCTTGGAAGAGAACAGACGCGCAAATGGATATTCTGAGAGAAGGTTCTGTATGAGTGAGTGAAAGCTTTACGCTGTATCGAAGGCGCGTCATCTGTTTTCGCAAATCGCAAACATGCCGCGTGGGAAATACAGGGTATCACGGCACAAGCGCATGCCCGCTCTGAGGATTCGCATCACTTACGCAGGCAAACGCATCATATACCGGGCGCCTAGCTGCCGTTCTGCCGCTTTGACCACCCCACCTACCATCATTTACAGAGAAAGACAATATCACTTAGCGCTTCAACTATGGAGAAAAACTCCGTCTCTCGCAAGCATTGTTATGCACAGTAGCGTCATTGAGAATTGTGACCTCGACCGAGATGAAGTGCAAGGCGCCTTTGTCGCAGCGATATCGAACCATCGTGTTCGACAAGGTCTTCATTTGGATGTTAGTACGTTCAGAGCTTGGAGGGTTTTAGGGACCGCTGTTCATATGATTCGCTACCTAACCGAAGCTTGGAAGAGCCAATTAGTCCTTCGCTGGTGGCCAAAGTCCGGCAGATATAATGACAGTTGTGGATTTTAGAGGTAGATGCCATGGAGACTGCCCGAGCCAACTCGCCAGCTATTCAACCACCTTAATAATCCGCTCCGCCGCTTCTCTACCAATGCAGCAAGTCGTCACTGCATGTTGCTTTGCCTTGTACTTTCTCTCTTCATGCGACTGACCGCGCCAGAAGTAGCACGATGATGCTTGGCCATATAGCGTTGCTAAAGCTAGTGTAGGGAACCCTGCGTGCTCGTATACTTCGATCAGTCTGAGGATCGTTGGCAGTGGGTCATTTTCGGAGCCGGGCGGAGCCTTGATCCAGTTCTTATCTCTCCTACCCTCCTCAAATCCTAGAGCTTCCAACCGTGTGTGTAGACGGTCTGCCGCTACGCGACGTTCTTCTCGCTTCTGCGATAAGGCTTCGCTAGAGCAAATGGGACAGCTGCAAGTGAAGCCATACACGTTCTGTAATGTCTCCGTACGCTCCTCGGGCGTAGAATCAAGCGGGGTGTAATTTATGAAAATTTCTTCTCCTTTCGGAATGTCTGCAATCGCATACACTGTCAAGCGTTCTATATGGCAATCCCAGACCCAGTATGCCGACGGAATGCAAGAGTGATTGAACTGAGCTGCGTATAAGAATACTGCACCCTCCAGAGTCATGTCTGGCTCGTTGCCTATGTCGAAAGCATTGGCGAAAAATCTGTTACGTAAAGGGAATTGGGGCCGAAGAGGCCATTGAAGCTCGAGAAAGCCGCGCTGCTGGTCCGATGATAGCGCTTGAAGTTGGGCGGTGAGCTTGGCTAGAAGGTCCCTATCCTGGCTTGATCCTCTCATGATGGGCTCTTCACGGACCAAGCAGTCTCCCTTTCTGACGTTCCGAGCGGCAAAAATGCCTTTCCCACGGCCTGGAGAGCTAGCGATGACGATCGCTTGGGATATGAAGGAGTCAGCTTTGGCGGCCATGTTATCCTTTTGCAAATAGATCTGACACTTATGCAGATACTTGAGGCCTTTGGGTCGGATGTGTTGAACTCGAATGGAAGGCAGGACTGGTTGTTATGAAGGAGATAAAGCGAGAGAGTGTAAGCCACTATGGTTACACAAAGTGATTTCAGTGAATACTCCAGCAGACAAAAGCGAATATACCTTCACTTATAAGAACTAGCAGCACAACGTGCAGGGTCTTCCGTTAATGGAAGCAAAGGATACCGATCAACACAATTCCCAGCTGCATAGACAGCGAGTGTGTGTATGTCTGCTCAATTCAATTCTATCAACACACTCTAAACTCCACAGGCAGCCGCAACTTTTACTCTCCGATTCCAGTGGTGTACACGTACAAGTGCATTCAATTCAGGATTCAGTTGATAGGGAAATCTTCCAGCTTCATAAAATGAAAGAGTAGCAAAATCCGGGTCTTGTTTGATTCGATCGTACCATCCTTGCTTTGCTGGTCCATAACCTGGCGTAGTCCTAAGGCGGGTATTTGGCCTCGCAATTGGGACCCAGTAGTATACATTTCAGTGCGGGTATAGATTCCCTATGGAGAACATTCAAGGCCTTGTTCCAGTATTCATGTGTGTCCAGTGTCCCATCCATCCACCAGTCGAATCTTTCGTGTAGATTCTGCCGGGATCGAACCCATATCCTCTGAGGGTTGTTAAAAGTTGCAGCATGGCTGACGGAGGAGGTGTTTGTTGCTCATAGTGTTCTGTTGGCTTCATTGTAACATGTCGAGGTGTGCAAAGGATCTGCAAGTGCATTCCTCGGTGATATTTCACACACAATCCCAAATTGGACGGGCCAGCAATACAGCATGGATCCGCGCCCCCAATTTCGCGTTCTTGTTCACATAGCTGCCACTGCCGGCTGACATGCATCGTTTGCGCCATATCCACCAAGCATAACTCGTCCGCAGTTCTAATATCGTGCTGCTCGCAGACAAGCAAGCTCCAATACTCTTTCGCGCTTCTTGCCTTTGTCGCAGGCTCCCACAGAGATGAGTGTCCCATGTATGTGAAGTGCTGATCGTCATTGTGAAAGTAGTTGACGTGGATCAATCGGGCTTCTAGAACCAAGGTGTAGGACTTTTCGGGTATCTTGGGAGGCAATCGTAGGAAGTGGAAGATAGTGGTATTGTTCACTCAATAGGGGAAGGAGCTGCGGCAAGAATGTTAGTTGGTCTGTTATCCTGGGAATAACCCAGACACAGCTTTCCGTGGTGTATGCTAGGAGATGTGAAAACAACGTGTTTGTTGGGCTGACGAGCAGAATTCTTCGCTTCGATCCTGTGCTTGCGCATCTGGGCTGCATTGTGGGAGGTATTTCTGGGCCTTTGTAGCTGTAGCAAGTTTTCCCTGTATGAGGCGGCCGTGATCGCTAGAGGCGATGACGGAGCAATATTTCGCCGATGGCATGTTCTCTTACGCCAAAATGTTATGCTGACTCTCTCACAACGTTTCGATCCCACGTTGGCTGAAACATGGATTCGAGACACCAACACTGCAACAGCGCGTTAGCTTGTCATCGGCGAAGACAAATGTTTTGCGTTCAGGGTAGAGGCCCCTTGAAGTTGAGCACCAACGTAGCTCAGAAGCAAGTTTCGCACGGCGATTTGTTGATTGGTCGCCATAGTGGATACTGAGAGAGCTCAAAATCCGCAGAATGGCTCATGATTGGATTGAAATCCTCCGTATCAGGAGCCCAAAGACACCCGGGGACAGCGGGCCCCCATTTTCTGACAGAAACGGGTGAAGATCGATATCCGACTGATTAATACATTATACTGACTGGTGTAGCGTGGACGTCACGAAGCAAGATGGGCGTCATGCGTGTCTGAGAGCCAGCTTATCTACCGAGTGTGCTACGAAAAATATCATCTTCCGCAAACTCCACCCCTGAAACTAGCGGACTGGAAATCTTGGCGATGAAACAAACCCTGGTTATATTATTCTCCTAAACAGATCCCCCCTGGACAGATCCCACTGAAGCGATCTTCCCGTAAAGGATCCCCAAAACAAACTGCCCCTAACGGGAGCCCTCTACACAGGTCCCTTCGCACAGATCCCGCTAGAATGATCGCCTCCATAAACAGGTCCCCTAAGGAAGATTCCCGGGCGGCGGGGCGAGGGCTAGCCCCTAGTGCTGTTCTCGAACAAGAAGTTCTCGGTTTTCGCTAACCCAAACACTGAACTCTCTCCACCACGGTTCGTATTGCTTCTCTTGCCGTATAGGCTCTGGTGAGACAAAAGCGGTACGACTACAATGCTACATCAGGCGAAATGCCAACGACAAGATGAACCTTCTTGTCAACATCTCCCGTCCCGTATAAAGACGATCTTTGAGTGCTGTTCAGGAATGGTAAGAGGGGCAAACCCGAAGGAGAGGTAAACTACCTGGGAGCTAGCGGTCAATTGGCCGGGAACACGGGTAGCTGATACCGCTACTGCGAGTGAAAGCAAGTACTTCGCGCCGCAGGAACAAGTGGCTTGGGATGCGGATCCACGATAGAACTACCTTACCTTTTACCATATTAACTTATCCGACCGAGCCGAAGGAATTTCGTCTCTAATCTACGTAGTACGTGATTTCCCGCTTACACTTACAATTTCCATCCATCGATCGTCATGATTCGCTCCTTTGCCATTTATGACAAGTGCTACATCCCATATTCCCACGCGCTTGCCCTTTTCCAGCAAATACACCTGTCAAATATTGCACATGGAGTGCCCGAAGCGGTAGACGCCAATCCTGAATGTGGCTGGCTTGGCTGCACTGGGCTGGCTGAAGCCTGAACATACCTTAAGGAAGCTTGGCGTTGGCACCTCCTGAGAGATCAACAGGATGGACCCCTGCAGGGACACGTTTAGCTTTTGCCCGAAGCCAAGCTCGCGTGTTCCTATCGGTCTCTTCTCCTGATCCTGACAATTATCTTCTTGCATGCTGTCACTCATGCATGCGTTTTTCTACACTCCTTGCATTTTGCTTATTTACTCATTTACTCATTTACTACCTTCCTTCTTGACTCATTAGACCCCTTTAAATACCTTTTTGAAGTCGGGTTTAAGTCGCCGGACATACTGGCTGCCAACTCTAAGGTAGAGCCTGCAGCTCGTATTTTTTGAATGACCGCCGAAAATCTTCGGTTCAGCTGATGATTTCAATTATATTGCAGATGCGAAATTAGACGCTGTACCTGCGCATAATAAGATAAAACTGCCGCAGCATTCTGCTATCTCCAATACACTCCTTTGTAAGTCCTGCCGTTACTCAATCCTCTGAGACCTAGAACCATGCTCATCCCTCCCGAAGCAACCTTATACCCACCTTTCTATATAATGTCTAAGCGCTATAGTAAAGCCGTTACTAGTGTCTGCGCTGCGGCCATCTTCTTCCTCTTATTACGGACTGTTAATCGAGCCTTCAATCATGAGCCTTTGCTACGCATTGGACCCTTACATGGGGCGGACTTGTGGGGTAAGGTACTCGAGACTGGAGAAAGTCGGTGGAGGTCAATACAAACGAGAATGTCACCAGATCCTGGATCCCCACCGCCTTTCGACAACACTAATGGCGAGTCAATCTTCCACAGCGGCAAGTACTTGGCCATCTATCTGGGACCGCCAGGGCAGCCTGAAGTCAACAGGAAAGGCGGCGGCTCTGCATTTCAGAAATTCGTTGCACATCTGCCCCGTAATCAAGCCTCCGAGATTCCCCTCACAGAAACCTATTTTGACGTCGGCATACGGCGTGACCCCTACGATAGAAACATGGAAGACTACCAACTGGGAATCCGCAACACCGGCGAGCCCCATGGTATACTCATAGTCCGAAGTCTTCACAGAGGCAGAGACCCAAAACTGACGGTCTCGGATGCCATGTTCTATTCCTGGCGCGAATTCGCCACTAAGCTTGTCGGCCCAGGCCATTCGTGGAGACCAATCAGCAATCTTCGCTACGTCATCTTCGATACTATCAAAGTACGGGAGACGGTCGAGGTCATTGAGCAGGCATACTCGAAGTTTAACTATCTACAGAAAGCGAATTCAGATCTGCCTATTCTAATGGGCGAATTTCATCATTGGCTTTACAAAAGCAAGGAACGGGAGATGATGCTTGCGATGTTGGGAACGCCGAATGTAGCTAGCATGGCGCGAATGCTGGGGGATCACTTCAACGAGCTGGGGCATAAGTGTATCATTGGTCTTGCGACTGAGAGGATCGACGAAAAGTGGTTTCTCGGAGCTCTGATCGGCAATGAATTTGGCGGAGAATGCCTTGATCGGGAAGTCCCTGATGTCGTCAAGGGGGATAGATACATTCAGGAGTACAAAGAAGAACAAGCCCGTAAGGAAGAAGTAGCACGCCAGGAAGCAGAGACAGAAGAAGAAGAAAAGGCATGGAAGGAAGCGAACGAGGGACTGAAAAAGGGGAAGACACAGAAACCTCTGTCAGAGACTCACCCGAAAGAGGAGGAGGGATCGGGGGAGACGCAAGGCGCTGATGGCGTTTTCGTCTCGGACCGGAAGCCGCCGACTAAGGAGGAACTTGCGGAGGAGCTTGCGGAGGAGCTTGCAAAGAAGGAGAAAGACAAAACGAAAGATGACGAGGAGGACTCGAATCTCTTGCCTGGTGAGACTAACGATGAGCGCCAGGCGAAGTTGCAGCGGAGCTTCAGGAAACAGGTCGATCGGAATGTGAAGGATCTTAAGAAGGGCGCTGTGATTGCTGATTAGCCGGGCTGGAGGACTGGGAAGACATGTCTGGCCTACGGTAGAATGGGATGGATTCTTAGTCCATACTGCATCCCGGATGCTGATGCGGATTCCTGACACTCACAGTTTCGGCTGGAGCCCTCCCGCATCGACCGCATGGATTGAACGGGACTGGTGGCTTACTTGAGCCGTCGGCCACATTGTGATGCTGTCTCAGCCCGGCTTCTCCACGAACACCTCCCTGACTGGCGGAACGAACGTGAACAACGAGCTTTACAAATCTTCTGTGTCTAATTTTCCCATATATAGAACGTCCAACATTTAGCGTTATTTCTTTTGTCAAAAGAAACAGTCAATATCAACGGTATGAGCGACTGAATGCATAGCGGGCGCTAGGATTCCTGGGGAGGACGTGTGTCTAGGGAGGGATATCTGTACATCATCCGGGAGCTCATTGAGCCTTTTCATACATATTCTTTACTCAAGTATTTATAATCACCACCACTCTTGTGAACTTTCCTAAAACCTGCTTGGGTCTGCAAAGTATTTACTATACTTAAAGGTAAGATGTGCTAACAACAAAGGGACACAGCCAGACTTTCAGATAAGTATCCAAGGACCTTTCGAACAACCCCGCTATCCATCATTCCTTCATTCTTTGGATACATGATGTTAGAGATTACCCTGCATGGTCAGTAGACAGGATGAGCAGCCGTAACCGCATTGCAGAGACAAGTCGTCCTCCAATCTATCTATCCGAACATGGTTCTTCATTACCTCGCTTGGATCCAGATCATGGAAATGATAGTTCAAGCAGTAGCCGCATCACTGTCTCCTGGTGGTACATGGCCCGGAAAACCAGTGCCTGCCCCGGTTTGCGCATTATGCGTCCTGCTCATGCTTCCTGTGGTTGGGATCAAGGCTTCATTCATGACGCGTTGAGCAGCCTCCAACGCATCTAGCCGCTTCAGCAAGTCCTCCTGCTGCTTACACTGTCTGTCCCACTGACGCTTGCTTTCCTCATCCTGTCTCAATTTATCGATCCTGTTTGCCGAAGGTCAGCACTCAAGGCCAAGCTGCAAATAGAAGGACACAGTGCGTATACGTACTTGTCCCGAACACGACGGATGTCCTCCATCATTCTGTCTTTCTCAGCGACCTTGCCACGCAGTTCATCCTGCGCAAGCACAAACTGCACTCGATTACTCCACCTCTTCATACGGGAATTATAATGATCGGGGCGGTATCTTTGAGCTGTTAGGCCCAGAGAGCTTAGTTGTGAGCCAACTTGATTTCCGATACGGTCGACTTCTCCTTTCATATATAAGTAAGCCGGGCCATGGACCCCATGTAGTTCCTGCCGCACGGTTTTCATGAACTCGTCAACCTCGCGGAAAGAGGCCTCTAAAGATGCGATGAAAATCCTAATCTGCTGCGGACTATCCTTTGTCTGACTAAGAAAGAAGTTAAAACTAGCCGCGATGGCGAAGACGAAAGTCAAGATGCCTGTTACACTTGCAGTCGTAGAATGAGGACTATCCCCGCAGGAAAAGGATGCGCCAGGAGGAAGTGGAGTCGACATACTGCTAGCTGCGCTTTCCGTCCAGATGGATATGAAACCTCGTCAAAGGCTCGTGAGACAAAGCTCTTAAACGGCACTCCATAATATAGCTCATCTTTCAGCTTTTCCGCCGAAGAGAATGCCTTGGTCTGACATGCATGACAGGGTGGCTCAGCTACCTACTGCTGCCGCCCGGGGGTGGAAAAACTAATCACCGAACTTGTTTACGCCAAGATAATGAAGTCAGCTGCGCTTTCCTCCATATCCTACGTCGCCCTTGGGTTGGACAACTATGCTATCCTAACCTTTTCATTCTCTTATGTGTATTTTACTATCTGAAGGGACTATTTTACGCGATCTTTCAGTAGCACGATGGCTTCGCGCAAGTCTCGACCGCCCTCAGATGATGACGAGTCACCCAGTCCTCGCGCGCCACCACCGCCTGGACGAGATCAACGAGGCCGCTATTCTGATGATGAATACTACAGATCGTCCAAGAAGAAGAGACGGCACTCGGGCAGGGGCTACGACTTGGGAAGGGAAAAGTCGCCAAGAGTCGACCTTCTTTTCTGCGTCTTCCAAGGCGCGCCTTCCCATCGATGGCGCACTGCGCCGTACAGCTTTGATAGAAGGAAGATAAATGACGTTGAGCTGTGGGAGGATATACGGGCCATATACAGGCATGAGCTGCAGAAGTCTTGGAGGAGAATATTTGGTTTCACGAAGTTGAAGCATATCATACCAATCGAGGTACGGTGCCTACTACAATGCGCAACGTATTTGTGGGGCCCAGACGAATGAGAGAGATTATGCAAATTCGGCCTGGCTGTGATACATACCACGTGGTGAAGGCAGAGTGCAATGCGCAATGTCTAGCATGGGACTACACTAACATCTTCGTGAACTAGTACACCCCGAACAGCGTACCCATCCCCAAAGGAGATACAAAGAGTAACCCCAATTCCCACTCCTTCATGCACGCCTACCATCATCCAGATCGACTTCGACCAGAACACGAATGGGTCGACTGGTTCGTCGACTTCAAGGCACAGGATCGGGGCAAGACCGTTGGGCTCGAATTCCAACAAGGGCTGTGGGCAGAGAAGCTCGGCCTCATCGCGGTGCTCATCACCGTTGCTATCATTGTCGCTTCTATTGTTTGGTCTCTCAAAGGTGGAGATCTGCAGACTGTCTTCACAGTCATGGGCTTTGTGCTCACTCTTGCTGCTGGTGACATCTTTCATGCCCCTTGCAAGGTTCTTGCTGGCAATAGAACTGACATGTTAAATAGCCGAGGTCGCACTGGTTGGGCTTTACTTCCAAGTCACGCAGTCCAATTGATCGCCCTGAGATACCGGCAAAAGAGTACACTATCAGCTGCTTTGACAACAGTCGACCTGAACATGGTCAACACCTACCACAATGCATTTATGCAGAGGCGATTCTGCTCTAGCTACATGAAGAGTTATGGGCACAATAAGGAGGTCAGGGTGGCCTTTCACGGAGGCGGCAACGGGACTTGACTGAGGTCGCCAGTTTCCGTCTTGTGTATGCCTTCACTACCACAACCAGCTATGACTCTGTTGTGGCCCTCCTGAAACATGCGGGTGGGGGTTAGGCCAATAGCTTGGGGTGGCCGTATCCTCAAGGTCCCATCGTGTCAGAGCACTACACCAGTGTCAAGTTTTCGACTACGCAGCTCACGCAAGGGTAACAATTGTCCACAACGCGGCAAGGGGCCGGAGACTCTCTTGGCGAATTTGTAAGAAGAGAGACAATACCGTTAGGCTTTCCGAGTATCTATTTGCTACTACATCGAAGGGGCATGCTGAAGTTCCTGCGCTTTCAGTGAAGCATGGAGTGCCGGTTGACTCCAAAGGGGCCAAGTTTGGCAAAGTCCTCCAAGTGGGAGCTCTCCCTAGGCAAGGGGTCGCGGTGGAAGATCTTCCGGGGAAAAGGGTCCTTACGAAATTTATTAACGCGAAATTCGGTATGTATGATACAGGGCCAGTACCCAATGCATTACTATCGCCATACTCAAGCATTTGCTGACCAAGCCTCCAAGAACTCTATTAGCAGCGGCGCCAGAGAAGGGTCACGAAGGCAGCGTGCAGTTACTCTTCTATGACTGTTCGTCTAGAGAAGGCCGAGGTGGCCCAACTTATCTCCACAGGTATCGGCGATCATCGGAAGGAACAACGCATTGCTGGACATTATTATCGACAGATTTATGGATGCAAATTGATGAAGAAACATGTCATGCATACGCACTTGATGGCTGCATTATATCTTGGCAACCTGAGCGTGATAGGAGACTTCATACTAAAGAGTCCGAAAGAAAAAGATGAGAGTGACAAGGGTGCTGGTATTCTACAGTCGGATTGTAGCACATGTCACCTCCACATTGTCAGTTGTGTGTTAGAGTATAAAGCTGATGTGAAGGCCAGAAGGCGCACGCATCGTAATTTATATGACATAAACGGCGCTGAAATAGTTCCTCACGACCTTGAATGTCCTTCTCGACGGTGGCATTGATCTACAATCCTACGACCACTATGATGATTGTCCACAAATTGCAAGTTTTGAAGGGCAAGATAATCTCGTTAGGGTTCCCTCCAGTGCTGAAATAGACGTGACTTTTGCTGGTGAGAGCCAGCGTGGCACAGTGCTTGCATGTACATTTGGCATCCCTGTCAATCCTTTTCGGGATGTTAGTCTCAACGCCTCTTTGCATGCACTGCAATCATGCGGCCATTAGTCAGGACATGCTTGGCAGCAAAAACCTCTTCCTTCCAACACGAAGCAGATTACATGGAATAAGCAGATTACATGGAACAAGCAAGTTACATGGATCAGGCACGTTACACCGATCAAGCAAGCTACATGGATCAACCAAGTCCCATGGAACAAGCAAGTCCCATGAAACAAGCAAGTTACATGAAACAAGCAAGTCGCGTGGATCAAGCAAGTTGCATGGATCAAGCAAGGTACATGGATTAAGCAAGTCTTACACAACAAGCACGATACATGGATCAAGCATGTTACATGGAACAGGCAATCTCTTGATCACCGCGGCTTCAATAGTTCTTCTTGATGCCTATCTCGCCGTCTGGCTCTTCTTCGCAATGGACTCGTCCCCAAGCTCAACGAAGCAAACTTATAATGCATCGATGCCGGTATATCTAAAGGGCTCTACGAGTCATGTTCGGACTTCTACCGCATAAAGGTGCGGACATTTATTCATGCGGCCAAAAGTGCTCTGAGGACAGACGGACTTGGTTGTAAATCGCAACCCAAAGAGATAACCTGGACTTGGCTATGTTCTTGCTTCAATGCGAAATCGATCCGAGCATCCTTGGTCGTCTTTACGCCGCTTCTCTCATGACGTCAGTCTATCCCGATGTATTCGGCGTCTGTATGCTGCAGGCTTCGCTCGTACTTAAGCCGACTTCGATGGCAGTGGTGGCAACGATCGGGCGTGGTGTTTCGATTTTTTTACTGTACTTAATGAAGGAATGAAGTCTAGGCGCGGCCTATGTGGAAGGGCTGTACTTGTGCAAGGACTTGTTGGTTTTTGATGGAATTCTAACAATATCACCGGCAGACGAGGAGACAATCTTGTTTGGGCTGCGCTATCTAGCGCTTGCCTGACCACGATTACCGACTCGACGAACCTATACCAGACTGTTCCAAGCATGGATTGCGGAAATAGAAGGGGCAATGCCTGACATTACTCCATTTCATCCCGAGAGAAAGACCCCCACTTACCCTCCTCCAATATGGTGTAGACAGCAACGGCCGATGGCAAGGGAACTGAGATCGCTCCAGCCGCTGCCGCTTTCAGTGGACGGCGTGGATAGATCGAGGACCTCGAAACACCTGCGCAGAAGTCATTGTAACAGCGGATTTAAAGATTGCGGATATAGTCGGAGCAGCTCGCTATCCCATTCAAGACCATTTCGCCACCAAAATGCTTGGCTAGGAACCTCAAGAGTTAGTGAAGTTGAGTACTACACAACTGCAACATGTGTCGATGTTCGAAGGCTGGTCTCTGAAATTGTTTGTTGAGGTCTGAGGAGGAACGGTTCCGATTTCACAATGGATTGTTGAATTGAACATTGATGTCATGATATCAACTAGTGAGCGCCAAGCATAGGCTTAGCGAGTAGGTATTTTAGAATGAGCAAGCTTCTCTTGCTCCTAATCAATTCAAGCAATCTATCAACACTACTAGCCATTGTCTTACGACAATTGAGCTACCTTGCGATGGAGAGAAAAGCTGAAAAGTCCCTCTGAACCACATAGTTTTGAACGCCTGAGTCATGGCACGCCGCCATACAGCGACCTCGTGACACCTCATTTGCTACGCAAAAAGAGTGCTGACTCCTGCTCCCCAACAGGCCTTTGTGGTCCAGGCCTGTCCGAAAGCGAAGCCGACCTTGTCTTCAGAGGTCAAGGGCAACATGGAGATCCAATTCAAGGTGCAGTAACATCCTACCAGCATGATGCCGAAACGTTACGTCTTTGTAGTGGAGGAGCGAGCAGACGCTGGCACTGGGAATGGCACTACGGACGCTCTCCAAGCTACTGCTCATGGGGATCGTTGAGAGTAGTACTGCTATTCGACGCGAAGGTGCCGATGTGATGCAACATGCGGCCAATGTTATACCGCTCCCCAGGCTGCAGCAGCCGCTAGGATTGAGGTCATAGTATAGATTTTGCGGCGGCATGGTGCTGAGGTGAATTTGATAGGAGGCAAATACTGCACTGCATTGCAGGTTGCCTATGCTGTGCGGCCGACACTCGACACTCCAGCCTCTCTAAAGCATGGAGCGAATATCGACGCCGACGATGAATACTTGTGCAAGCCTGCAAGCCGCGATTTCGCAGGGTCTGACTGTTGTCGTCAACGTGCTGCTGTACGAAGCTGACAAGCATTGGGATTGTATCGATCGGTCGGTGTTGATCGCAGTGTTGACCACGCAAAATTCAAAATAATAAATTAAGCGGAGGAGCCTTAGATTGATCTGTCAGACTCATCAGCAGCGGTGCGGCATTATGAGACATTGTCAGACAGTCGAAATCCTAACACTCGTAGAGTGGACCACACCGTCGACCAACAGCACAACAACAGCACGCACCGTCCCTCACACTTTGCACTTCAGCCTTTGCCAGTGATTTGCGTGTAATGCGTCAAGCATTTTCTTCACTGGGATATAGAGGATTTGAGAAGAAAGCTAGAGTCCGGAGAAGACTACGAGGGAGCTTCGATTTGTTGATAGTGCAACTCCTGTGGCTTGTTTCGAGTCAGGTAGATCTGACTATTAGTTACGGAAGGGTAGGCTCGGATATGTCTCGACGAGACTGAGAGGGTAGGGTTGCACGAGATGGCCAAGGCCATCGCGTGGAGAGTGAGACAGCGATTCCAAGGAGTGCAGCACCACACCAGGATTCCGGGACATCGTACATGCTCCTGTGATGGATCACCACCCAAGTTGCACTTTTAGGCTAGTATGGGCTCTCTGATGGCGTGCATGCCTCGGAGATGGCGGGATCTTCATGGTGACAGCCCAACAAGGGCTCAATCAAAGACAACGCTTCTAGAGTTCGAGGTACCCCTCATGAATGCGTTTGGCTCCGCTAGCATTGCCTAAACCCGTTTAGCATTGGCCCAAAACCTAATGGTCTCCGTATCGAGCTACCACAACCGCAATTGAGTAATGATGTGATTAGGCAAGAAGTCAGCAATAGACTTAAGTTCTTCGAAGCCCCGGTATTCCAGTACTTAGAGTTCACATTGAGCAAAACTTGACACTAGTCAGGTTTGCCACTGATCCATAAGAAAATCTGGATCGTGGTACCTGTAGGACCCTAACCCACTTGGCGGCGGAGGCGGGATGTGTAATGTTCTAACGTGTAATCTTTTGCCGCCAAAAGCTACCTAGTATAGTGATAAGTGACACTATCCATCTTCCAGGGTCAGCGGGGGTGCATGGGCCAGCCCCTAATACTAGCAAAGGGGCATGTTTACTAGATCATCCCCTAGTGTTAGGGCCTCGCCACTAGCCCCAGGGCTCGGGATTCCCGAGTGCTGATGAAGTTAGAACAACGACATAGTTTGCGATTGAGGTTGCAACCAGTCAACATCGCATAGCAAATCGAAAAACAAGACTGGGAAGTGAGACAGCAATGACAGCAATTAGGATCTAGCGACGTCGATTGAGAAAGCAACAATAACGGCAACGACAGCGGCAGCGGCACAGACATGACATGCTTAAAGACGCGGTAGCAATCATAGTAACGCGCTCCAAGTGGCCGAGGTTCGAAGTTAGCTATTCCCATGGGCGCCAACAAGAACACGTTCCTAGTCCAACGGTTCACAAGACGCATCGGCCAATTCAGGTACACGCGAAAAGATCAGCAGACCCCACGATGTTCCCACATGGGCATTGCATGGCCAGCTGCAACTTTTGTTGACTCCCCGAGGACTGCATACCGTTTCATCCGGGGTAAAGGTGCGTTCATTTGGTTTGATCTGTAATAAGCCAACAGATTTTCTGCGCTTGTACCATTCAGCCACGCGCGCCAAGGCGTTCCATATCAGGACATCCCCACATCGTTTGATCTCCCGTATTGATGCATGCACTAGAGCAAAGTTGCATTTGTGTTTCCTTCTTCAGGTTCTGCTTATGCACATGCAGGCTCGTTGATTTAAGGCCAAGAAATGTCTGTTCAACCTTGGCGCCGTGGCCCTCTTCCAGCCATACCCGTGTAAAAGTCTTAGTCTAGTGAGAAGTTTCGATTTACGCCGCTGAACGTTGACTACATGCGGAGTTGCTCTACAACTCCTGCATATGCGCATCGATCACACCACTTGTTGTCAATTGTTGTCGGACTGGCGCTGCCAAAAGATGACTGCAGTTGTATTTCCTCTTCAAGCCATGCATACGCCAGTTGATCGCATACGCAGGGTCAAAAAACGCCCTGAGTTTGACCAGCATCATGCGTGACCGTTATCCTCCCGCCGCATGTCGATGTGTAAAAGTATCTTCCAACGTACTGTGGTCCCCAAACTTGAAGCCTTTTCGACTCGTCCAGGTACGTTGTTCTTCTCTTTCTTCTAGCAGGTCTTTTAGCAGCACCGAAACTGAGAGTATTCCTGATAACCCCTCGCGGCAATGGACCGACCCGAGATTCGCGCGACTGGGGGCCAATAATGCGATGGTTTCTCCGGCCGTGGGGTCGGAATATGGCCAATTGAATGTGGTTCAAGTTTGGTCTAGTGGTAGTCTAGCGGTCAAGCCCAAGGTCCTTCAGCTCATCAACCTTGATTTGTCGTGCAGATGTTCGAAGCTAAGCCAATTCATTGCCATCGATGTAGCCTCTTCTGGTACACACGAAATGACAAGGACCTCTGACGTGTCGGCATGGACCTCATAATTACGAGATATCAGTCGTTGATTGAAAGCTTAATGTTGGGGTGTGATGACTCTTTCGGAAAAAGAGCAGCGTGGAAACGCCCAACGGCGCCAAGGACGGCACCATCAAAACCTCGAGTGCGAAGCTCGGCTCACCCGTTCCAAGTTTGCCCTTTCGTCCAAGCTACTAGGCTTGCAGGAGCGTGTCTAGAGATGTAGAGTACTGTCCTTGTGGCTTGATGGCTTGCACACAAAGAAACGTTTCCTATTGGCATGCGTCCCTATCATCCTCTTGAGCATGTCTCTTATGCAGCCGTTCAAGGGTTGTCTGGAACTATTGAATCATGGATAGCATCCATGACGGTCACAGAGGATCACTAGCTGCATGCGTTGCCTGTGATTGAGAATGGACACTGCGCATTTTGTTAGGGTCAGGAAGGTGATGGCGCTCTACAGTTTTCTATAAAGGCTCGCACCTTCACGGTTCCTCTTCTGTTCTCAATCACAGCTCATCAGACTTCCTCTTCGAACTCCCATTACACCCAGAGCATTATCCTTTTCTGCCAATCCTTCCAAGAATCACCTTCACCATGCGCTTCAGCACCGTCCTTCTGACCTTTGTGTCCTTCACCACAGTGTTCGGCCATGTGATTGCACGTGGCAAAGGTGACGGCGGTGACGAATGCAAGGAGGATTGTGAATATAAATCCTCCGTGACAAGCAGCTACTATGGACATCCTATGTAAGTCCTGCGCGGATGGACTGTCTCTAGATATACTAACATTACACAGAACATCGACTTATGAGCAGCAACCAAGCGAAACGCCAAAGCCTACGAAAAGTTCACCAAAAGAGTCTTCGGAGGGTCCTCCAAAGGGCCCTACTAAAAGTCCAAAACCACCTCCCCCTTCTTCGACAAGCCAATACCATTCTGAAAAACCAAGCGAAACCCCGAAGCCTTCGAAGAGTCCAACAAAAGGCCCTCCTAAGGGAGGTAAATCCAGCTCCACCTACATGCCCATGTCTACAGGCTACTCCCGGGGCAAAGCCTAAACGATTGGTGTGGATCTTTGGCAGATCATGATGGTGCACGACTAAGGCACGGGCGATCGTATGATCTCTACTGATGTTGCGTTGCGGTGGTGGCGACTCATTGTTCTAAAGGAAGTTGTCAAAGGCTGGGCATGATACTCGTACACCGACATTCTGTCTTTTGCGCTTATTTAGTTGATTTGTTCGACGACACATTCCTTTCTCTCCTCGGAGACGGCTCCTTGCCTGTAATGTTTAAATAGCACATAATGCATTGGCTTTTTGCATGTTATGAACCACAATGCCTTATATGCTTGTCCTGGCAACATTATTACCATGTCCCGCAATATGCAGGCGGAGTCGATGTAGATGTCCGCTACTGGTGAGAAGGTACGTAGGTCACTGGAGCCGCCGACGTTATGGCCCCGCTCCGCGGCGCGGGGTCTGAGGTCTGGCTCATCGTAGCGCTCATATATGTAAGGTAGCTGCCCTAGGACTTCTCGGAGTAGGTAAATCCGGAGACTGCTGCTTTAAGGGTCTACACTTATTGGAAAGGGCGTTGACAAAACTCCTCCAGGGTCTGTAATAGGATCTAGTTGCTGAAGTACGTACTATTGATCCTCATATGATCTGGATCTTTTTAGTTTGCAAATCGGACCGCAGCTAAAGTTTTGGCGGCCGCGTAGATCGTCACTACTTGAGAGATGTATTTTGTTCCCACAGTCCTCGCCACTGAGCAAAGACTAGAGTACCCACCTCCCTTTCGCGCGGACGATGGTTTGCAATGCACTATGACTTGCCTAGCTGTTGAGGGTCTGCGTACCGACTGCAAAGCGTTGAGACGTTGACCATCCGCCTAAACCTTCTTCAATGTGTCGAGCATGATGAGCACAGGGATATCCAGCTCGAGTCGATCTCCCGAGATTAGGCTGGTACTACGGTGTGCCGCAATAGGCAAATAGCTACATCAAATATTTTGAACTTTTATTTTGAAAACCTACCCCACCACATTTATAATTATTAATAATCTAGTAACTATACTACTATTAGCTATCTAATTACCTATAGCGTATATAGTATAGTTATCTCTATATATTATAAACTATTCTTAGTAGTTAGAACTATACGCTGTTATCTACCGCTACTGTATATATCGCCGCTGGAAATAAGTGAAATACTTATTATCTCTACTAATAATATATAGTAGACTGCGCTAACTACTCCCTATAGGTAAGATAACCTCCTACTAGCCTCCTACCCTCCTTCTATATACTATCCTACGTCTGCGAGTAGCTAGGCGGGTTGCGATTCTACCCCGCTATTATATAGTCTAAGTCTCCGCCCTAGCTAGCGGTAGGGAAGGCCCGCCTATAATATATACTAATAAGTATATATATACGTATTACTATAGAGGTCCTTATATATTACTAGCGCCTTAGTTAAAGTACTGCCTAGCGAGTACTTAGTAATCTACCCTACTATTATATAGTCTTCGCCCTAGCTAGCGGTAGGTAAGGCCCGCTTATAATATATACTAATAAGTATATATATATATATTACTATAGAGGTCCTTATACGTTACTAGCGCCTTAGTTAGTAGCTAAGATATAGCTAAGTACTACGTAGTAAGTACTTAGTAATCTATACCGCTATTAAGTATATATAGAAATATAGGTTACGGAGGGCCTATAGTTAATAGTAGTAGACTTAGTAGTAGCGGTATTAGCCTAGCCGTATTAGAAATACCTAAGTAGCTAAAGACTATATAGAGTAATACTATATAGGAAGGATTAGTTAATTAGTTAGATAATTCTATTATTAGAAAAGTAGGCGTATTCTATACTACTCTTTAATATATACTACTTTACTACCTATAAGTTAATATTTATAACTTTTAAAAAATATTAATAATAATAATACGGTCGGCAGCGATAGTAATATAATATATAAGCCTTAGATTAGACCCTAGAGTAGTACTATAATAGTATACTAAGGGCGAGTAGTCTTAGAGATATTCGATCGTACCCTACTATTACTATTATACCTAATATTATAGCTTCTTCTTCTTATTCTTACGCGTACTAGTCTTCGACTCGGTAGGATTAATAGTAGAGAACTACGAATAAGGATACTTCTTATATTATAATACTATTAGTATATTAATCGTATTATTATTAGTATCCTATATATAATTAGCGATATTTATATAGTCTTAAGGAAGTAACTTACTTTAAGACTACTAAACTTCTCTATAACCTATACTATAGGGTCTTCTTTCTTAACTTCTACTTCTTCTTCTTCCTTAACCTTCTACTTTCCTTTCCCTTTAGGTTGCGGAGTTATAGGTATTTTAGAGACTTTCGCTACTAAAACCTTCGCTACTATATACTTCTTAGGAGCCTTTACTAGAATATATCTTTACCTCTCCGCCTTATATTCTTCTTCCTCCGCTACCTCTACCGCCTTAGGGTCGTCTTTAGCTATCTTATAGATTAAATATAGCTCTTTCTCCTTAGCTCTATTAAGCCTAATTTATAGTATAAAGTTATATACCTATACTAGAGAATTAGCCGTATCTCCTATTATTACTAGTATACTATATAAACTATTACCTTAAATCCTAGGAGAGATCTAGACCCTATCGACCTCTACTATATTATTAAAGATAAGCTTAGCGCTAGTACTATAATTAGCGAAAAGTATATTATAAATCTAATCCTCTAAAGAATTAATCTTCGTATTAAAGATAGTATAAAGTATAATTCCTAAATATATTAGCTAGGACTATATAATATAATATTATATTATACTAACTATATTAGCAATTATTAATATAGGTCCTCTAGTAATCGTCGGTAGTACTGCGGAGATAATATTACTAGCGAGGAATAATAGATATAAGCTATTTCTCAGCTACTATCCTACTTCTAGGGTAGGTAGGTTTAGGGATAGGGTATAGGCTTAAGGAGGAGGATAATATTCCTATATATATTACGCTATTACTAATATAGGGGCGCGAAGTCGTAGCTATATAAGTCTACTTAATTAAAGCGGAGCGTCTTAACGCTATAAGTATTATACCCTTATATAGAAGGCGTAGTTCCTAAAAATAATAAGCTATATTAAATATATATAAGTAGGACTTACTTACCTCGCCTTCTTAACTCTCTCCTATATAGTTATCTTTAGAACTAACGTATATATAATTACTGCTATAACCTTTACTAGGTTTTACTATACTAAAGTAGTCTTTTCTACCTTTCTCTAAGTAAAACCGTCCTAGTAGGGATAATATTATAACGGGCGTATAGTAGAATTTATCGCTAGTAGTTAACGAAGGATCTAGGGAATCGCCTAGTCTTTTAATTATAATTTAGGGTAGCGGTATATCTCAAATATAGTCGAATTTCTACTATAGAGTACTTAAAGGAGATATTTCCGGCGGAGAATAACTGCGCCGCTAATCCTATATAGATCTTTATAAAAGTTTAGATAATAACTATAATTATAGTACTTTAGATTACCTTAAAATTATATAGGTAGGGAGGTAGTAGGGGGAGAGCTTTATATAGTTAAAAACTATTATATTATCCGTTCTAAGCGCCTATACTAACGCCAGTAGGTAGAAATCTTTAAGAGTAAAGAAGTTAACGAATTCTAAAGGTAATAACGAATTTTTTGATTCGGAACTATTATTCTAACACCGCTCTTTAAGAAACTAGCTTTAAGATATAAATCCGTTTAGTAGTTATTAATCTCTTCTATATTAAAGATCTTAGCTTTCCCTTAAAGGTATATAGGGAAGTAAACCCTATAGCGGACGCTAATAAATACTAAGAGAGGGGTCTAAAACTTATAACCGCTATAACTTTTATAATACCTAATTAATTTTCTTTAAAAAAGTAGCGGCGAGCAGCCTAAACTAAGCTCTTTTAAGATTATTAATTATACTAGGGATATAAGGTATTATTAATAGTTTTTAATACTAAGAGAGATATAGTATAAGTAGGGCTGAGTATTAATAGGTATTCTTATAGTTAATAATATTAGTAGTTAGGTATACTATAAAGGTTAGCCCGCCTGCTTCGCCTACTAAGCTAAGAAATCGAAAATAGTACCTTACCGACTATAAGGTCTAGAGATAATACTATAATATCCCTATATATTAAAAATATATAGGGACCTTAAGAAGGGTCCCTATAAGGAGGGTAAGAAAGGAAATAAGGATATCTTGATTGATTGGTTTATACGCCTATTCTAGTATCTATATATACTAATGAGGGTGTTCTATTACATTATTTGTGAAACTAGTAGATAGTACACGTAGTATACCTTTCCTAGCCGTAAGAGAAACTATAGTATAGTGCCTAGATAAAAACTCCCGCTTATCCTTAATAATATAATTACTTTTGGTCTAGGGATTATACCCTAGGCCTCCTTAACACTAGTAACTCTTAACTATATTCTTTAATATTATACTAAGCGCTCTATAACATTATTTCTAATACTAACTATAACATACGCCCTTTATACTATACTCAGCTCTTAAGGACCCTGCTGTATTCTTCTATATCCTTCAACTTTATTATAGCGCTGAGCGCCCTATAACTTTCTTTAACCTTTACTGTGTTGATATAGGGGGGGGGGAGGAGGGGGTATATAGCCGTCCCGTAAGGGTTCGAGTTATTAGCGCTAATTAGTAGTGTTTATTAGTGTCCGTAGTAGTACCGGATTTAGCTGTTCGGTAGTTTGCTAGTTAAGGATGCGAGAAAGGGGGGAAGCTATATACACCGCCTAGGAGGCCTATACTTATATAAAGAATCGGATGGTATAATATCCCGCTGGTCGTATTAGATAGTACTTACTTCTATCCTTATATACTTTGCTTTAGGGGGGAGCTAACCCTTCAGCTTATAATTATAGTTATATAGCGCCGCTTATACTAAAGGCTCGCCTAGCTACTTAGATAGGGGCCGTCCTTTTCTAAAATACGCCTTCTAATTTATAACTTAGTATATCCTTCTCTTAGTCCTGTATACCTATAACCCTAGCCTTCCCTTAGGATAGACTGCGCGTTAGTCTTAACTGGTAGATACGTATTAAGCGCACGTAGATATTAGATTTTTTAAATTAACGGCTGGGTAGGTATTACCTATACTCTTTACTTGTTAGGCTGAGATACTATACCTAATACCAATTCTTGCTGTCTAGTCTCGATCGTAGGGGAGGTATAATAGTCGTAGTAGAGTTAGGGTAGGTGTTATCGCGTTGCCTGAAAAACTCTATATAGAGTTCTCAGCAACTACGCGACGTCTTAATATCGTTTAACCTATAATATATTAGGGGAGATATCTCGGCTCTGAATAGGTATTTAGGTTCGTAGCTAGCACCGCGTATAGGTGTATCTCTATCGCTAGCCTATAAGGATATCTTATTAATCTATTATATATAATTAGTTAATTAGTCGTTTAGAAATATACTATTTTTTCGTTACTTAATATAATTACTTAAGGTAATTGCGTAAGTAATATAGCTAAAAAATCGATTACGATACTTTTTAAATCTAATACTTTATTTAAGTATATCCTAGAGAGCCTCCTTACCCCCCGTATATAAATCCGCCGCCTTAGAATCCGCCGCCTCCGAATAGATCTCGTTATTAGACTTAGGCCTAAGCTTATTATCTAGCTAATCCTAAAATATATTAGGCTCCTTATACCTATAAACGTTCTAAAACGCGTCTATTACCGTCTAAGAAGGTCGCTACCGCCCTGCTCCGGTAGGGGTCTCTATACTAGTAAGGATTAATTCTATACCTAAGATAATATATTAGCGGATTACCTCCCTAAGCTTTATATAGACTAGACTATATAGTCGCTACCCTATTCTAGTAGTAAGGATATTAGAAGCCTTTAGTATATCTAAGTTATATCTAAGCTCTAAAGCTTTTTAGTAGTACTACTCCTTAGTTACTAGTAGTAAATATTCGTCTACGTTATAGGCTTATAATTCTACCCTAAGCTTTTTAATAAGCTTTAGATTAGGTATACTAGCGTACTTCTCTACTAGAGGTTTAGGGAACTTATAGAGATACTAGGGTTTACCGGAGACTATATAAGGATAGTTCTTTTAAGTATAAATCTTATAGGAATTTTAGTTCTCTATAAATTCGAAGGCTTCTTTATAAATTAAGCGTATATAGACGGCGTAGTAAGCTAGTTAATTATAAAGCCTATTATATTAATAATATCCTTCTTTTTACGCGATATTAAAGAAGAGTACCTAGCGGTATAGTATAAAAGACTATAGATATATCTACTAGGCCTTAATTCTTTAGTTTATAGTACTCTTCCTAAATATCTAATACTTCTTAAAAGGTCTTAGTCTCTTAGCACGGTCCTCTTATATATAATATAACTACTAGTAAGCGTTTATAATAAGAATAGTCTCCGTCCCCTAGTTAAACTAGATTACGTTAGGTATAGTTTTTACCTCCGCTAAATAGTTTAAATATTACTTTACTATACTAATTACTATATAAGCTGAGACTCTAATATAGATCTATAGAATTTTACGAGAATAGGCGTTAATTACGGCGTAGATTTAGACGCTAAAGAACTCTAGCTTATAATACGTATTAATAGACTAGATTATATTAGGTCTTAGTACGGTATATTTTTAATACCTATATTATTTCTTCTCTAATCTTCGCTAGATACCTTCTAGATCGACTAGTCTTATTCTATATATTAAATTATACTTAGAAATAGCGATCCCCTTATATTAGAAGTAGGTATAGAGGTATATAAGGCTAAAGTTAGTAATAAAGCTACTAGCTAGGTACTCCTATATAATACGAATTATCTTATTATCTTAAAACCGTCCTTACCTAATCTTACGCCTCCGCTAGTAACCTAGCTTAATCCTAATTCGCTAAAGTAATTCAGCTTATATAGGTATTCTTATAGCTTCTAACTTAACTCTTATCTCTTAATTAGTCGCTAGGCGCTTATAGAAGAGGAAGGTAATTATTAAGTTATAGAGTTAAGGGTTTAGATACTTATATCTAATATATTTCTTTACGCCCTAATTATCTAAGCGTCTTTATAGTATCCTTAGACTAACTATAGGGTAGTACTTATATAATTTAACGAGGATATCCCCCGTAGTAGTACCCCTATTATAGGTATTAAGGATCTATTCTTAGTAGGAGTCTAGGTTAATTATACGCAGCGCTATAAGGATAAGAGGTAGGAATTTAATAGAGTACTATTAGATAAGCTATACTATAGGCGCTATAGATGATTAGATCGCTAGTAGTAGTATAGTTACTAGATTATTAATAATTGCAAATATAGTAGGGTAGGTTTTCAAAATAAAAGTTCAAAATATTTGATGTGGCTATTTGCCCATTGCGGCACACCGTACACACCGTAGGTACGACATCGCCAAGACAGGTAATTCGTGCTGCGCCAAGGGAGATCAGATCAGCGAGAATCCGCCAACCACTGAAGGACCAATGTCCGAGATTCTGGTGTATGATACATCTGTCCCAACACTCAGACATGACTTTGTCTCTGAGCACGGAAGGTCACCTGTCTTACACCGATTCTCCTGGGCATGAAACTCCTCCCAAGTCGATGACTTAGCGGTATGATGGCGAGGTCGTAGCTGGTCGTTATGTCATGCTTCAAATCTCCCACCATAGCCCCGCCGCTTTCTCCAGAGAAATTTCCATACGGAACTTTAGTCGGAGCGTTCCTGCTTCGATACAGAGTACAATGGTGGGTTTATCAAGACAGACACTGATCTATGAATTATCTCATTTGACTAAGCCTAAAATTCTACACGTGAAGTGTCTTGAACGAGACTGCACATTGCGAAGCATTGTTGCAGGAACATCCTGTTGGCGAAAAGCCCGAGACCTTTCCGGGACTATTGGTGGGAGTAGGCCCCCCCTATGGATCTTTCTCGACTTAGAATATGTCATTGAGAATGAACATTGATCCTAGTCGAGCCCCTAGTGCAGACCCTTCCACTCGCTACAAACATGTCACTAACAGTATGCTTAAGAGCCTTTTGAGGGACAGAACGATCAGGTGGGCCTCAACCTATGACTTTCAGCCTCCATTCCTATCACCTTATAGAGTATCTACAACAGCCTGTGTGGTACTGCATGGCCATATCAACCTTCTTCTCTATACCTTGAATGGCTCTGCTGAGTACAGAAGAAGGCTTGCGTTCGGCCAGACTGTAGCATCATGAGAACAGTCGCCCACTGCAGGTCGATGCAAGTTATTGAGTTCCACCATGTCTTGCCAAATGTTTGCAGGTATGAGTTTACTATAGGTGCCCATATTAGTTTGTCCTTGTGCTTATTGATTCTCCATGGGTATCTGCGTATCGGTGACGATGCCAATCACGGCTATCGTGTACGTAATTTTATCTATGATAAGGAATTGCTGTTAATCTGATAAGGCTTCAAGAGTTAATAACGACCGTGTGGGTCTCGACTCGAAAACCAATAGTATCACACCTTGGTCTTGCGATAAGGTACACTGCAAGTTTGCCCTTGCCTCCTCGACTTCAATACTCCATCCTGTTACAAAAGTCCAATTTGTCAACACATCATGTCCATCCGAGACTTTGCGTTATCTTCCACAATTGTTCAGTGAATGTAGCTCTTACTACTATCATTTCGTTTACGGCTTTTATTGCCTGTGTACGTCGGTCTTGGCGCATATTCTGGCTGCAGATCTACTTCTATGCTAGCAACGGTAAGACGCGGTACAGCTAAGGTTAGGGATAAGGTTAAGAATGTATATTGAAGCCTCGCGCGGGAGATGAAAGATCGACGGGCTTATCATGGTCTCGTAGCCAGACCGTTTCCTCTACTCGACCTAAACCAGTTCCCACTAGCAGGTCAAACCGAAGTTTCATCGGAGCTTTACATTTGCGCTGCGTGCCGCTGATCAATATCCCGGAAGCCTAACTAATCTTCAGGTCCATTATTGAGGCGCTTCTTCGGAGTGAGGGATAGCTTGGAGATGGCGCCTAAACGCATGCAAGGGCGAACTATTTAGGGCCTACCGACCTACAAAGGCGGGTCGCGATCAAATACATTCCAGAGGTTCTGCAGCAGAATTTGCCTTTACGCGCGCCATGCGACCTCATATTATCCAAAATAATTTCTTGCCGCCATTTTAATCAACGGCATTGCAGAGCCAATGTCTCGGTTGCAGCTCGCGTGACATGCGCAACACCTTACATTCGCTATCAGACATTATGGACCATCCCCGACCCCCCATCTCGACTTTACTCTTCCTACATACGCCCAGATCCTGTATCCCGGGCACGAATAACGACAGCATTGCCAACCCTCAGCCGTTGAAGCCCACACACTCTCACAATGAGTCCACCACAATATAACAGACTGGTGTATGCGAGTTTACCTCCCGCCGAAGCCCAGTACCAACTAGCCCACATCAATGAGAGCAGAGTTCCGGCCATTATCTCGTCGCAGATTGTGTGCCTTGTTATTGCTGTAATTGCAGTCGTCCTGAGATTTGTATCTAGGCGCATGATCAAGACGGCCCTCAAAGCAGACGACTGGATGATTGTGGCAGCCTTAGTCTTCATGATTGGGTTTGTCACTTCGGTCCTCTTGTGTATACTACAGTATGGCGGTGGCCGCCATGCTATACTACTCAAGAACCCAGTTGAATTCGCTCAGGTAATCCCACATGTTCTTACGTCATTCGCTCAAGTTTAGCGGCTGAGATCCTGAGCATCGTAGAGCGTCCTCGCAGTGGAAGTCTTCTATAGCCCTGCAATATCCTCGGTTAAGATCAGTACTCTCCTACTCTTCGGTCGGATCTTCCCAGGTCGCCAATTCCACCGTATACTTTGGGCTGTCGGTATCTTCGTTGCAACGTACAGTGCGATCCAGATGCTTTGCGCCATCTTCCAGTGTCGGCCAATTCGTGCTGCTTGGGAAACGTCTATAAAGGGCCAATGTATCGAGATCAATCTGGTCTTCATGATTTTGGGTGGCATGAACGTGTTGACGGACCTGATAATCCTATTCGCGCCATTGCCAATGGTATGGGGATTGCAGATGCAGAAGGCGATGAAGTTACAACTGATGGGCATATTCAGCGTTGGAGGCTTGTACGTTGATCTCAATTTCATGGGGGTATAGCCGTCACGATACAAATGACTGCTGACCGGGTACCTTCGTTGCGCAGTATTACTATTGTCTCCATCTACCGTATTCCTAAGCTACATGGCCTCTCACTCGTTGATGCCCCATGGTCGAATGCAGACGCAACAATCTGGTCCATTGTCGAGATCGGCGTTAGCATTGCGTGCGCATGTGCGATTACCTATCGCCCACTGTTCAATTGGGTCTTCCATCTTCACGTCTCCGAAGCAGGCTCTGCACCCTCTGGAAAGAGTTCGAGGCCAAGTGCGGGTGGTGTCAATTATCCTGAAAACTGTCAGCAAGGCTGGCGAGGGATTGATGAAAACAAGTATGCGATGCACAGAGTCGGTACTTCTGATAAGGGAAGCTTCGCCTCGGGAGAGAGCCGGTCAAGGTTGAGGGATGAGGAGTGGCATTGAGGTTCGATGGATTTGGAATATATGCTGGAGTTGGGGGTGTAGAGTGGGTGTTGCGGATAATGATAATCCAAAATGACAGGCTACAACATGCGAATCATGATAGTGTGGAAGGTATAATGTATTATATTCAATGTGATACCAACGTTCATCAGTGCCTCGACGACTCCTCGCCCAGAGATCATCCGACAGAGCTTCTAAAGACGTACTGTCATGATCGATACTTGTCAACATCCTTATAGATCTCGGGACGTTTGACCCTGGGCTCTTTCAGAAAGTATCACCGTAAACACGAGAACCAAAGACTTGTTTCAACCGCGTCGATCTCTCGGAAGGCATAATTCACTTCGCAAGACGCGCCTTTTTCATGAATGGAAAGCGAGTCCCTTTTTGTCTCAAACCGCTGTCTTCACAACTCCTTCGACTTTGATGTATACCAGGAATCTAGCTTGTTCCAGGTTCACTCCCACGGCTTACCAACATATGATATCGTGGATAGGGCCGTTGGGTGGGCAGTGATATACATGACATAAAGATCTTACAAAGTGTGATTCCCTGCTTACACATTTTGGGCAGGCAAAACTCTTTTTTGTTGGAGAAAATCCACCACCTTCTCTGGGAGACCACTTGTCGGTTGTCTCGCTAGTACATCGATGATGTTGGATCCTTTGCGTGCGAGAGGTATCCGCGGTATACTGAGTGAGAACCACAATCCAGTAGGAAGCTTGAGCCTCTACTAGATACGTCACTTCACACAATTACTTGTAAAGGCCATCAAGATTAAGCTCCAACCTCAGTCTCGATGAGTAGGAGTTCTTGAGCTTGATACATCAGACTTTCGCCTTTACAGTCGGATTGGATAGATCGGACATGGTTATTTGGGAAAGAAAGATTGTAGAACTATGATGCTTTAAAGTACGGCGCTTTTCCACCAGAAGAAATCTCCCAGGTAATATCACCTACGGCTGGATTGATTAGTGGTAAGGCACTACGTCTCTTCCTACTTCTAAGCTTCGCCGCTACTCCTGGGCAACGTGACCCAGGAGAGTCTACATACTTTAGCGGCAAGACATTAACTTTCCATCGCGCCAATCGTCCTGCTATATGTCGCCCAGGAGAATTCGGATATTCACCTTCACTCAAGTAAAAGTTCCACAATGGAACTATGTCCAAGACTGGCAGCACACATTAAAGGAGTGTATCCCTCCTCGGTACGGGAATCAGGCACTGCATGATGTTCCAAGAGTAACCGGACGACCTGTTCGTAGCCATGCTCCGCAGCGCTGTGGAGAGTAGACCAGCCGAAATTGTTAGCTTTGTTGACGTCTGCTCCCCGTTCCAGCATAGTCTTGACCAGAATATCTCTACTCTGTGCTCCCGCTATATAAAGCGGGGTAAGGCCTCGCACTGTAGAGAAATTTACATCGGCTTCATGGTCCAAGATCAAGGAAGTGACTTCTCCAACCCCTTTTCCCGTAGCGTAATGTAAAGCTGTCCACATGTCTTCGCCAGCAAGAGCAACACGGTCTGCTCTATTCGCCAACAAGCAACTTTTTGCTTGTACTTTGCCATGTCTAGTTGCTACGTCAAGTGCTGTCATGCCTGTCTTAGTCGCAGCATTAATATCCGCCCCATTTTTTGGCAATATCTCTATGAAAACAGACGAGTCTGCAAGTGCTGCCTCATGAAGTGCAATTACACCACTTCTGTTCGCACTTTTGATCCCTGCACCGGCACTTATGAGACGTTCAATAATCCGATAAACAGTTTCCTCGGATAAATTTACCGTCAGCCTTGATGCTGCCGCAATTATGTAGTTACCCGTGTCACCTCCGCTTAGATCAGCGTTAGCGCCATGGTCTAGTAGCATGTTGACTACTCCTTCACGACCGAACATGGCGGTAGAATCTAGAAGGCCTACATCCGCGCCATGATTCAACGAAAGCCTGACCCAGTCCGTATAAGTAGTGGAGGCTGCAGCCTGCAAAGGAGTTGCACGAACACCACCCGTTATATCAACGTCCATTCTACAGCCAAGGAGGTACTTGATCGTTTCATACATACCGAGCAAGGAAGCATAGTACAGAGGATTAGGGTAAAAGTTTTCAAATTCTCTTGTATACATTCTAAACCTAGGTAAGCCGGAGATTCATAAAACACTTGCAGAGCTGGAATCTGTTCGTCTTGATTATGTCAGTCCAAGTTCTCGGTCTGAATCTCTCAAGAGTCCGAGAGCCACAATGCTCTGTATGAATGAAATCGCCTCAGCAAAAGCCCCACGTCGTGCGTCTTTCGGCAGGCTTTTGTCTGCTTCCGCGACTCTGTCGAAATCGTGAGGTGTGGGTGGGGTATGCGATACAGGAAATACATAGATCCCCGTACAGACCGGACATTTCCTCTTGACCACCAGAGATTGGCCATCATAAGATTGGCCTAGATGGCATGGACTCGCATTCTTATAGGCAGTAGCTAAAAGAGAAGGGAGTCTGGAAGATGCTGAATCGACCATGTATTTCAAGGACCCACGCATAGCCTCTTTATTCGATATCACTGTTATCTTGTTCTTCGACTCTTGAGAAGGTCTTGGTAGTTTCAGCCTGGCGAATTCTTGCCTTTGCGCATTGACCTCGCCCATAACTAGCGTATCAATAATTTTCTGTTCCTTGGGGTCGAACCGGCCCTGTCTAACTCCACGGAACCATGAGTGGAGATCGAGATAACCTTCATCGCTTCCTAGGTACACTTGAAGGGTTGATATTCCACCTAGTTTTAGTCTTGAGATGCCGGTGAGCGCGTTATTTTCCCCACGAAGGACAACCGAGACGCAGGCAGGATAACTAAATCTCAAAGCACCGGATTCTCGGCGCTTGTTCGTGCTTGGGCTATGTAGCTATAACCATTTGCGCGCGGGCAAGGGTAGCACAGGAGATTGTAAAGGACTCTTTACCCCTGATGCTCTCTCTTGGGGCAGTGATTCTGAGTTCATGGTCAGTGAGAACAACTTGGTAAATACGTACTAATGCTCACCGAGGACTTTGAAATGTGATGTTTCAACCTCCATTCTCGTGCGCAGAATGGCTTCTGCGAGGATTTCAATAAGAAGACGATAGGAGATTTTCTTTGACTATATATTTTTAGGTAAGGGCAGCTTTGAACTATAGAAAATTAGATAATCAGCAGAGTTATTTAACCCTAGCTAAGGTACGCCCAACTTACTTATATTTATATCTCAAGAACGCCATCTTGATTGATAGAGCTTTGAATTGTCTTAAGAATTGGTCACATCTCTACTTCAATGCTGGTTTTATGCCCTCGATGCTGGCCAAAACATTGCTGGAGCCCATGCCAGAACCAGCTTCAAAGGATGTGCCTTGTATTTTTTGCTGCAACGGCTCAATCCAAACCCTCCTGAATGCCTCAATACTCATGATTGCCTCAACCCACAAATTCCTAACATCTGGAGCTTTCGCATCAGTGCACGATAGCAGATCATCTACGGTGTTATCCCAACAAGCGATTAAGGAGGTGAGATCGCTGATGACGAAGCTCAATAGCTGTTGATCTTGGAGGATATTTCGGGGAATCGAGATGCTTGGGAGGGACACACGTGCCTGAGATCTTGACATCGTTGACTTGCTGAGTGTACACCAGAGATTGCGGAGAAGAAAGTGTCTCGTGAAAATATGTATATGTATAGGTTTGGTTGTGAGAATGTAGGGTAAAACACTTGCTTGTCAGATACTAAGTGCTGCGTGCGCGATCAATCTGTTGAATGTATATTAGTGATAACTCAGCATGCTAAAGTGCCAAGGCTTCGTCATCATAAATAATGGCAGTTCAACATGAGGAAGCATGGGTTGAGCCTGATAGTTATATCATCATCTTGGATGTAAATGATGGCGAATGTCAGTCTTACAAGAGGAAGCATTGGTTGAGTCTGTTCGTTTTATCATTATCTTGCATATGAAGCTCTGCTCCGAAGCTATGAAATTCTACTATACATTCACCTATTGTAATTTCACTAGCCACCCACTTTATGACCAGTAACAATTGCAACTTCTTAGTGAAGTATTTTCTTGGGCTTCATCTCCCCGGCAAGGTGCTTTTCAAGGCTCGTAGTTAGAAACTTGACGTGGAGGCTGCGGTCGCTTATGCCTCTGGGCAATTCCGTAGTTCTCCGTCCCATGAAACTGGAGACATCTCGTAAGTATTGCAGAGTCTGAGCTGAGCTTACAGTATGCGACTATCTAAAAATTTGAGTGCAGCGTTCATCAAATTCTGCTCGTAGTTAATTCCTTCAAGGTATCTCCCAATGCTCATTCATGAAACATTCATTGTGTCATAAATGAATGTTACACTCGAAAGACATCCTTAACCTTATGACCGTGCATCGCACAGAGTACCCTTAGGAGTGAGCGTGAATCACCTGGATAGATTAATGGATCCTTAATAGGGCATTACACAGATGCCCTTCCAGCAGCGAATGTCCTTTCTAAATATATGACTTCTACGAGTGCGTATCGAGTAATGAGGCTTTAGATGCAGTCACGTTAGAATATTGGTGAATTCTATAGTGGATGAGGCCTGCAACACTAGGCTCGCTTGTTGCAATAATATTGTTCACCTCCAAATCAATGACTAATAGTCACCAATCAGATCACTCATAATCTGAAGAGTTAAGACCCTCGAACGAGGCTATATACGTGTGACGATAGTTAATAGCTGCTGGTATAGTCGTGGGATTTAGTTGGAATTCGCACTATGGGTTTGCGGACATGAATACCGGCTGATTTGGACTGTATGTGAATTCAAACAGGTACTTGAAGTACTAAACGCAGATCGTATTGTGTGCTGTTTCAGACTCGTTGTGAATTTGGGCCTAGAAAAAAGTAACGCCTCCTACATTCTTATCACGTGAAATTTTGCTTCTAAATTCTACTAATACCTCTCACCACCTCCCACGAATTATCACGTGAATTTTGCTTTACAAATTCTACTAACACCCCTCACCACAACTTATTACATTTCTCCTCTAGATTGCTATGGAGTTCGCTCTGGAGGTAGTCGATCGTGATGATGAGTGGACTGCGGGGGTCTTACCAAGAGATAAAAACCGAACTCCTGTTGGAAAGGGATCTATACTACCGCATTTCGGTCGGGACTTCAAATTCAATGTCATAAGGAAAGGCTCGAGCCGGGGATGAAGGCACACATGGTAGAATCGGCGGAATTTGCATAAGCAGGTGAATTTCGACAAATTCTATGTGACTCGTGGCTATTTGATCAGTTCACCAGCCCATCTTCCCTAAGTCAAACAACGTCGGAATACTTATTGGACTATATATATATTTCACCTTCCTTAAGTCAAACAACGTCGGGAAACACTTTCAATACATCCCAGCTTCTCACACTATTCCAAGTCAACGATACTCATCAAAATAGCAAAGGTCAGTTTCCTATAATTTTAACTAGCTTCGCGGTAACCCTGTACGTATTAGAATATTAAACTAAGAGAGTGTCCAGATTATTACTAGCTACTATATCGTCCTCGTTATTTCAGACACAAGTCCTAAATTAATCTACCTATCATCTGCTTTCTGAATCTGGAGAATATATATCCATTCGCGATGGCTGGCAAACAATCAGATATGTCGCACTCTCAGAATCATCGTCTTCGGACTCGGAAGGATCAGTTGAGGTCCCCACAGTTCTTGAGAGCTTGGAAACCTTAGAATTCCTAGGATTCACACCAGAGGCGGGAAAAGACATCCTCGTACGTCTTAGAAACGCTTTGGACCATAGGGAGGAGGACCCCTGCATTCTCGACTTCGCTAAAGGTCACATAAGGTCTGTGCTAGACATCGGGTGCCTAGAGGATGACTGGAACTCCGTAATACTCGTAATAGGTATTACGCAAATACTGTGCGATCAGATACTAGATCCGGAGTTCAGCGACATCCGTCTCACCCAGAACACTCGGCACTGGGTTATAGATACGATAGCAGCGAAGTTCTTCTTCCTAATATCGCTTAACACAAATATCCTTAGTTCAAAACTAAGTGACTAGGGGCCGGTAAGCTTGCAGGCCTGTTTAGAGCGGTCGAAAAAGTCTTCTGGCGCAAGCTCGCAAGCGCAGAGGCATAAAGCCGAGAGGGAGCCCCAACTACAGATTCAAACATCCGCTGCGCCGCAGGCAATATCAGATACGGAGTTAGTGCTCATGAAGGGAGGTGACTATGGACGACTGCAAAAGGCTATCAGACTTAACACGGACTCAACAGACATAAATAGGATCGAAACCGTCCGGACCGCCCCACTAGGAGACTTTGCTGGAGCTGCCCTAAGGCTGTACGTTACGAAGCAGAGACAAGTCGCCTATCGGTACGCGTTATACGCTAGAACCCGCCTTCGGATCGCCGGGGAAGATCCTATCGCAGTGGGCGTCTTGTAAGTTGTAATACCTAGGGAACTCACAGCAGGGTCCGTAAATATATATGGAGAGACGTGGCAAGAATTTGTATGGAACAACAGACTGCAGCGCCCAACTCCGGATCACCTCCGTTAGATTGACGAGGCTCCTGTGGTGATCGGCCCAGTAGTAACGTGCAGCCCACACAAGTTCAGAAGGTTGGTTCACACTGGTATGAACCATAGAGCCCTGGAGCCATTGAAATCAGCAGGGGGTGAATCGGCCTCCCAATATTGTCTAAAAGAGGCCGATCTTATGAGAAAGCTCAATGAACAGGGGCGTATCCACATAGAGACCTTGAGTTACTCGTCAGCGATGACGAAATAGCATGCCGCGAGGGAAGGATGTGATGGGAGCAGCACGGTCACGGCGAGATACATGTACCTTATTCTAATCAACAAAAATTGTCTTCCTACTCTAAATTGCCGAAGCACTGCGCTACTATCGTAGAAAATCTAGGTATCCAAGGCTATCCTCTCATTGTACACTTACAGTCACTCACCTCCTTTTATCAGTATACCAAAGCCGTTCCAAAACTGAGAATGCAGGACCTGCAGAACGAAGCTTTGTCGGCCTGCGTAAGTGGCCAAGTTGATAAGCTGCGGAGAATCTTGGCCAGAATGAAGGACTTGGGCGGGGGCGAGATTGGAGATGCTGATTTGGCGGACTTTCGGTGTGAGAATGCGTGTCATGTCTGGTTATGTATGATTAAGTTAGCAGGCGCGCGATTTCATACTGGAGATTGCGGCTGTCAAGTACGTCAACGTAGCGAATGGTGTTCTTTCCTCCGGATGATGCGACAGGCTAGTGCATGAGGTAGAGGTCTAGGTAGTCTAGTCCCAGATCTTGCAGTGTCTGGTCAAGAGCTTCTGCCATAAGACTTTTGGGCCGTACCCGCTCCGTACAAGTATCCGAACCCCGCCCTTAGCAAGCTTCCTCAGATAGAGCCTTGTACCTTCCCGAGTTCCTGTTAACGGAGGTATCTAGTTAACGACTTCCCGCCCAATGATCCTCGCCGCTGTTACTTCCGTATCATAACATCCATTCTTTCGAGTATCTCTTTGGCGTGGTCAATGCGGGGATTACATTACTAGAATTGCACATCTCTACATCCTCCGGATCTTCAAAGACGAACAAGCAGACAGAGCCTCCACTACCTCTCAGGATATTCCCTTAGCGCTGCAACTTCTGCCTGACCTGAGTTCCATTGGAACCGCAGCCGTCCTTGTTGCCGGACTATCTCAGAACTACCTCCCCGCCAAACCATCCCACCCATACCTTCTCTACCAAGCACACAACACCATAACGTGCACCCCCTCTCTCACCAGACCACACCTCTGCCTAGCCAAGCACACTAAACCACGACGTGGATCTTCTCCGTTAGAATAAGTGGTGAAAACTATGGTGGATAAGGCCTACTTGGCAAGGCTCGCTTAACTTGCCTAATAGGGCTAGGGCTTGCCAAGGCCTCCATACGCGCTGTTAGCCCTATGGCTAATTAGTTAGCTTTAAGCACTTAGCTAGAATTCTAGAATTCTATTACTTAGATAGATTATTATTATACTATAATATACTACCTTACCTAATTCTTATTAACCCTTAAGCGTATACGCGTTATAGCTACGCTAGCGTAATAATATTAATTAGGGTCTAGGGGCTTAGTAATAGTATTACTACTTAGGACTCCCCTATATTTTAGGGATCTTTAGAAATTAGTTCTGCTACTACTCTATTACTAAGTAATATAATTATATCTATTACTTAATACCTAAATCTAGTAACTTTACGTCTTTTATACCTTAGTATACTAGCTTAGAGCCGGCGTCGCTAGCCTTTATAGTTCTAATTTCTCTACCTTTTTAAGGGAGAGGCCTAGAGTTGCTGCGATATTAGGTTAAATACGCGGTTATACTACTATAACCGTTACTAACGCCGAAGAACCTAATAATAATAATAATCCTATAGAGAGTTATAGGACCGATAGAGAATCTTAGCTAGATACCTCTAATTTAGATAACGCTGATCTTAAGTAATACTTATAAGAAGCCTAAGCGACGAATCGCCGCCTAAAGTAACTACGCGAATTATTAGTATTAGAAGCTGAAAACGATATAATTTAATACCTTAAGTCGCAGAGTACTATTAGAATACCTATAAGGATAGTTTAAGAGGAGGAATAATATCCTACTACTACTATATTAGTATAATTAGTTAATATTACTAGCTAAAGGATTCCTTTATATCTTATAACGCCTACCTTTAGCGCGCCTATAAACCTACCTATTAAACTCTAAAAACCCCTAGTACCGAAAAGCTTTTAGCCTAAGAATATATAACTCTATAAGGGAATTAGTAAGGGTAAATACCTATACTAGTTCGCTAACTTAGAGAAGAAGTTTCTTAAGAGTCTGGAGTACTTTACTACTAAACTATCTAAGATAGTCTACTATATAGACGCCCTAGAAGATAACCTAAATTCCTAGTAGAATACCTACCTAAAGGATTATAGATAGGATAATATAATATTCGAATTCTTTAAGTAATTCCTATATAATTTAGTTATAGATCCTATTAACCGCCGTCTTTTCGCCTACGAAAGGTTTAAGGAGGTAAAGTAATATTCTAACTAAAAAGTTACTATATTTAAGGCCTACCTAAAGGAGTTAGAAGCTAACCTACCGCCTATAGCCCTAAAGCTTAAAGCTAACCTCTTCTTAGCTAAGCTAAGACCGGAGCTAAAGAATAAAATCTTAAGTACTAGTAAGGTATCTAATAATAGGGATAATATTATTACCTAAGCTATTATATAAGAGAATACTATAGGGCGCGAGCGTCGCAGAGGCGGCGACTTAAGTATTTATAAAAAATTATCTAACTATAGGGCCTCTAAGTTATAAGAGAGCCGCCTATTAGAATAACGGATTTCTAAGCCTAATAGGCTGGGCCTAAGGGTCGATAGCTTATAGTTAGCGCGAAATAAATCTTATTTAAGGAGTCTAAAGCGGAAGACTAATTTAGATTTAGTAACTAAGCTTATCTACTATTATTATAGAAAGCTAGGCTATATAAGCCTAAATTATCCTAATCGCGATAAGCCTATAACTTATACTAGTATTAGTATAGTATTAGTAAAAAATAATTAGCCCCTATAACCGCCTTAAAAGTAGGGGAAGAAACCTAAAAAGTAGAGGTAAGTTCTTCTGTCCTAACTAAGGGTTAGATAACGCTTAATAATAGCCTATAGTAGGTTACTACTTTACTAGATACTAGATTATAGCTTAATTTAATCTCTTAGAAGTTTATAGTTTAATAGGACCTACTACCTTCTACCGCTAACTTACTATTATTAGAAGCTCTAAGTAGCTTTAGTATATACGTCTATAATACCTATTAATTTAAGTATATACTTATTAATAGCTAGGGCTGCGGTAAGGAGTATAATATACTTTTTTATACTATTAATCTTAAGGGTCCTAATATTATAGTTAGTATACTAGGGTTAAAGTAAATAAAGATTTTACTTAATCCTTTAGCGGAGCAGTAGTAGTTTAAGGTTAATACTAAAAAGTTTTAGGTTAATAAGCCTACTATCTTTAGCTATTACCTTAAGAAGGAGCCTAAAGTTTATATAATTATATACGCTACTATAGCGACTAATTACTTAGATAGAGGAAGCTTAGAATAGATTCTAAAGGAACTACTAGAGTTCTCTAATATCTTCTTAAATAAAAAAGCTAAAACCTTACCCTTATTAAAGGAAGGCGACTATATAATTAATATTAAGGATAGTAAGGAGCCGCCTTATAGGCCTCTTTATAATCTATCTTAATCTAAGCTAGCGGAGCTACGGCGCTATCTTAATAATACGCTTATAAAAGGCTAAATACGCTGTTTAGTTTCTTTAGCCGGAGCACCTATCCTCTTTATACTAAAGAAGGATAGTAGGCTATATCTTTATATTAATTATTAGGGGTTAAATACGGTAACTATTAAAAATTAATACCTATTACCTCTAATTACTAAGATATTAGACCGCTTATATAGAGCTAAAAAGTTTACTAAGTTAGACTTAAAGAATACCTATTATAGGATTTAAATTAAAGAAGGTAATAAGTAGAAGACTATATTCTATACCTACTATAGCTACTTTAAATACTTAGTTATACCTTTTAGGCTCGCTAACGCCCTAGCGACGTTTTAAGTATATATTAATAAGGCTCTTATAGAGCTTATTAATATTTTATATATTATCTATCTTAATAATATCTTAATTTATAGCGCGAACCTAGCGGACTACTAGTAGTATATTTAGTAAGTATTAGAATAATTATATTAGTTCTCGCTTTTCGCTAACCTAAAAAAGTATTAGTTTAGTACTAAATAGGTTAAATTTCTTAGATTTATTATATCTACTAATAGCGTAGTAATAGATTAGGAACGTATAGTAATAATTAGGGAATAGCTTAAGCTAAAGACCTTTTAAGATATATAAGTCTTTTTAGGCTTTATAAATTTCTACTAGCGGTTTATTTATAACTATACTGCTATTACTACGCCTCTAACCGACTTACTTAAAGGTAGTAAGGATAGGAAGAAGTTAGGCTAACTTAAGTAGAATAATAATATTAAAGGTACTTTTTAAAAGCTTTAGGATATCTTTTCTAATACGCTATTTCTACGCTACTTTAACTTAGAAGTAAAGTTATATATAGAAACTAATACCTTTAACTTTACTATTATAGTAGTACTTACGTAACTAAATAATAATAGCTACTAGTACCTAATTACCTTTTAATCCTAAAAGATAATTCCTACGGAGTAGAATTATAAGGTTTATAACTAAGATTTACTCGCTATAGTAGCGGTAATAAAATAGTAGTAATACTACTTAGAAGGTAGCCCGTTTACTATTAAGGTTCTTACTAATTATAATAATCTTAAGGGCTTTATAAAGTAGAAGTAATTAAATTTTTAGTAAGCTAGATAGGCGCTAAAGCTCGCTACTTTTAATTTCGAAATTACTTATTATACTAGAAAAACGAATCCTACGGATCCGCTATTATAACGCTCTAATTATAAAGGAAGTTCCCCGCTAAATACTAAGTTATTACTAATATTATAGAATAAACTCGCACTTTAGGGTAGAGATAAGAAAGGTAAAGAAATTATTATAATAATATTATTAATATTTTAAATTATAGGCCTTTAAGTTATTATCCCCTAAAAGAATATAAGAGGTATTATTAAGTTAGCTTATAAGGATCCTTAATATTTAATTAAGACTTTAATTTAAGACTTATAGGCTACTAATAATTAGATAAAATCCTTTTCTATAAATAAGGGTACGCCGTCGCAGCGCCGTCTCTAAAGTAAGGTATAAGCTTTAGACTTAGAAGGTTTATTAAGAAATAATAACCGCCTATATATCCTTAAAGACGAAGCCTTAAGGGAAGAACTTATTAGTAAATATTATAATAATCCCCTAGTAGGGTACTTTAGCGCTAAGAAGATATATAAGTTACTTACCTATAAATACTTTTAGTATAAGAGTTCTAAGTAAGTTAATAAGTATATTAAGACTTATAATATTTATTAAAGGACTAAGGCTCCCCGCTATTACCTCTATAGCGAACTAAGTTCGCTTCCTATTACTAATAAGTTATAGAAGGAGCTCTTAATAGACTTTATTATAAGTCTACCCCTAAGTAAATATAAGAATATAGTCTATAACGCTATTCTAGTAATTATTAATTAATTTATAAAGATAGTAAGGTATATACCTA